>OY978526.1:82387070-82477426 GCA_963854835.1 Megamerina dolium
ATACGCAAGTGTTTGGCGAGGGATCATTGATGAATCTTAATGGAGCGGCAAACAATGATTGTAGGAAATGGGCTTATTTATGTCTCGCTGTTCATGTTGTTGTTGTTGTTGTTGTTGATTTGAAATTTTTTTTTGCAAATAAGGGTGTTTTTATTTCCTAGACGACAAACAAATGCGAATGAACAAGATTATCGTCTTCTTTGAAGAAGATCTAAATTGGTTACCAAGCGCATTATTTAGGTTTGCGTTTATTCATTTTGTGGCACATATTGCAGAAAGATATTGGCCCATGTCTTTGCAAAAATCATGTTGTGCAAGAATTGAAGTGGAATGACTATCGTTTGCGTGAACGTTTGTTGAATGGGATCTCGTTGTTCGCGCAACATTTTGTTCAGCGATGGGACTCCTTTTTGATTGATGTGAAGAGAAGAGAGAAAGTGTTTGTTTTTTCTTCCGATTTAAAATAAAGGGACTTTGAGAAGGAGAATATTCTAATTATACATATATGTATATATATATATATATGTATAAGGTCTAGTAAAAAGAAATCCATTATTTTTGCTTAAATTGAAGGTTTTATTTAGCATAATTAGTATAATCCGACTTAGGTCAAATATGCACTGTTTTATTCGATAACTTATTGCCATTTTGAAGTTAATTTTATAATGCCACTCACATAGAAAACCTCGTTCCTATTGGCAAAAAACTGGGACAATCGATTTTCACAAGCTTCTCTTGAGGTGAATTTTTCATCAGCAAACTCATTCGCCATAGACAGGAACAGGTAGTAATCACTTAGTACCCGGTCCGGACTATAAGGTGGATGCATAAGAACCTTCCAATCAAGCTCCCGAAGCTTCTGGTGTATCACTATCGATGTGTGTAGCCTGGCGTTGTCCTAATGGAACACAATACCTCTCCTATTGGCCAAAGCTGGCCTCTTTTGGGCAATTGCTTCCTTCAGACGTTCCAATTGTTGACAGCACAGGTCCGAATTAAGAGTTTTGACGTAGGGGAGTAGCTCATAGTAGACGATTCCCTGCCAATCCCATCAAACACATAGCAAAACCGTCCTGACCGTCAATTCTGGTTTGGCCACCGTTTACGCCGGATCACCGCGATTCGACCACGACCGTTTTCGCTTGACGTTGTCGTAAGTGACCCACTTTTCATCACCAGTAACCATCCGTTTCAGAAATGGATCGATTTTGTTGCGATTCAGCAGCGATTTGCAGATGGAAATTTGCTCCATGAGGTTTTTTTGCGTTAACTCGTGTGGCACCCATACATCGAGCTGCTTTTTGCATTCAGCCTTATTTTAATGGTTCCAAACAGTTTTTTGTGCTCCTGGGCAATAGAAACAGCTTTTACATGACGATCAGACTCCACGATTTCCATTATTTTATCGATATTTTCGACAATTGGCCTTCCAGAACGTGGTGCATCTTTGACATCAAAATTACCGGAACGGAATCGACGAAACCAAAATTGCGATTGTGATTAGCTGCTACAGTAAAAGGACTATAACCACTATTTACATTTTCAGCCATCTGGCTTGCGTTTTCGCCTCTATCGAAGAAGAACTGTAAAATATCGCGTATTTTCTCTTTACTGGTGTCCATCTTTGACGCATCCTCAAACAATACTCAGTGAAGCAATCACAAAACTGCCGCAAAAGTTTATTTAGTACGAAATCCTATCTTTCTAAAACCATCTAGCGTAACCCGATCGCACTTATATAACGCGAGATACAGATTACTAAAGCCATCTCTTGGAAAAATAATGGATTTCTTTTTACTACACCTCATTTATATAATTGATATGTGCTATTACAGTATCACTCCTAATAAATTGCCATCTTTAACGTGAGCCTATTCAATATATCATTAAAATTATCGAGTTTGTCATTAGAAGCATAAGTATTCCACTTATCTATGTAACGGGAATACTTGTAATAAAATATATTCTATCACTGTGTGGCTATAATTTTTGCTAAAATATATTACACTGCTGGGCAACGTATGATTACGAATTTTTGGACAGTGTAACATTATTTATCATATTGTGCTAGTGATATCAAATAACTATGTACTATATACTCATAAATTTTCAATTTTATAACAGACATATTGAACAAAATAACAGCTGCAGCTGGAGTAATTGGAGCAATGAAAAGAAAAAATTATAAAAAAAAAGAAGCACATCACGCTCATGAAATGTGCACAAATTTGAAACTAATGATAACAACAGCAGTAGCAGGAGTATCAAATATGATCCATGAAACAACAACAACAACAACAATAGTCTTAGTAACTGAAATAATTTATGAGACTACGTACTACATCGCACCATCACCAGCAGCATGTCAGATAAATAAATGAAAAACAAAAGAACGTTAAGAAACCACTTCTTAAACAAAATGGTCTCCAAATTAGACAAAACAATAAGAATGAAATCTGGTAACAAGAAAAACATAAAAAAAAGAAATAATAAAAACTGAAAAATTCTAAATCGATGGTATGGTGGTGAGTACCTACATCATATGACACGATATGCCACATTGAATATATACAAAGTAGAGAAAAAATAATTTTTAATCGAAATGTAAATTGTGGAATGAGTGAAGCGATTAAAACCGAAACGGTGGAGGTGATGGAGCAAAGCGTTTCAAACTAAGACGCTACAAGGTGTAGGTACTTACTACACAATGAACAATAGCATCATAATGCTTTACAAAAGACAATGTAAAATGTGTGTGTGCGTGTGTATATATTTTGCGGTTGCTCATTGTCTTTATTGTTTTCCTTGGATATTCGTTGAAACTTGCGGTAGTGTGTGCTATTGTCTATGGCAGTAATACTAAATGGAGGCGCAAAAATCTTAAGCGCGGAAGACGTCTTAAATTTTATCTATCTGTTGACAATGTATGACGACAAATTGTATACATATTAGGGTGAGTCAAATTGTTAAATGATTTTATTGGCATTTTTGTTTATAGCACAGTTCAATAGAGTCTTCTATTCATCAATTTCATTGAAGTCGAGTCTACTAAATTTCTCCATACAAATCAATTTGGGTCGATCATGCATAAGTTCTTCAGAGATTTTATGAAAATTGAGTCGAGTTTCTTATGGAAAGAAAATGCTGAAGCGACTTAAATTTTAGGTAGAAATAACTCAAAACTGAGAAAAAATTATGTGAGCTGGATGACCTCAATCGAACGTGGAAACAAAAAAATTATACAACAATTCTTTTATATTTTGCAGCCATTCATGTGTTTATTTTTGTATAGAGTTTTGGAAAGGAGCATATATATTTTTGCTCAGTGTCAATTTAAATATATTCGTTTCTATCGTCTATCGTAGGTGCCGTAGCTCAGTGGTTAGTGTGTTTGCCTTCTGATCTGTAGGTCGTGGGTTCAGTCCCCGGCTGAAGCATAACAAATTTGATATTGAAAAGATTTTTCATTCGAACGGTACCCACCTGTCGGCAAGCAATTGGCAATTCTTCCGGCAATAACAAATAAAACCGGCTAAAATAAGTAGGTCCCTTCTAAGACGCACAACAGCAACAGCAATGGAAGAGAAGCTTGGCCAAAGAGCCCTTCGGGGCTTATAAGTACCACATATATATATATATTTTTTTTTTTATCGTCTATTGTACGATAATTGGATTTTAATAAAATTTTATATGAGGTACCTTTGCACCAAAATCAAAGGAATAATGAATAATGGATGAAATTGGACAATTGCCACACCCACATATTAATATTTGGGATATTAATCCCAAAATCGTTTGAAATTAGAAAAAAAAAAATTTTTTTGTCAGAAAAATGGATATACCATATACCAGCTGTCATCCGCTGAGCTTTATACAGCTGTAGTCCTTTCAAAAATGATGTTGAGTTAGCCATATTTCGAATGTCAGAACATATTTTAGTGCCAAATGTTAATACTTCCATAGGCTAAATATTTTGAGTAGGTCCATCAGGTTGGAAAATTTTGTTTAAAAATTTCAGGCTACCCATCCTAGGACACGAACGCATATTATAGTGGTTGAATATTAATTTAAAAATATACACACTATGCTTACCATATAGCTCTCACGGAAAACGCTATTTGTTCAGCCTAATTGTGCTCAAATATGACTGCCCTGAGGTATCAAATGTACAAGCTTAAATCCGCTGTTTTTCGGTCAAAAAAAAAAAAACCCCCATGGCTCGTAAACGTATGGAAATTGCTTGTTGAGTAACACCTAACTGTTCGCCAAGCATTTTTTGCGATTGGATGTCGTTCTCATCCAAAAAGAGTCTGCAAATCATGGTCCTCAAACTTTCTGGTTCTATTTTCACGCTTCTTGTCACTCAAGTCAAAATGGCCTTCTTTGAACCGACGAAACCAGTCTCTGCAAGTGGTTTCTGATAGCGCACTGTCTCCACAAGCATTCGATGCGACTCAGCAGCAGATTTCTTCAAATTGAAGCAAAAAAGTAGAGCTTCCCACATATGCTCTTTTTCTGGCACGAAACTAGACATGATTATACGAGGAAAAATGTATGTTGTTGTATGAAATCACTGATGTTTACTAATTGATGTTCGACAGGTGTCGAACTCATAAAAAAAGGATACACAGTCGATAATAGCTCAATATGCTCACTAACGCCATCTACGAGCAAACAGCGGATTTAAGCTTGTGACACCTGGTAAATATTACTAATATGTAATTGATCAGATCTAGCATTTGTGGATAAAAAGCCTGATCCACCTACCTTTTATATAACCCCTGAATTACCCATAAATTACCCCTAGATTACCACTAAATTACCCATAAATTACCCCTAAATTACACTAATTGGTAGACTAGATTCCGCCGCTTAATTTAATCGACATTATTATTATATCTACATTTTATCCATAAAAAAATCTGACTGGACCTAATGTATATGTATAGAAATTTATATGTATTTCTATTGTAATTTTGTGCCATTATTAAAATCTTTTATATCACACATAACGCTAACAGCAACAAGCAGAATGCTGCCGGCGACAGCAGCAGCAGCAGCAGCAGTATCAGTAGAATGAAGCATTACATTTTTATTCCATATCTACTTCTTTCATAAGCTCCTTCATCTCGTTCTTCTTCGTCCTTTTCAGCTTCTTTTTTTTTCCCCCTGCTATATTCTTCATTTTCTATTTAAGCGCGCAACAATTCATGTGTCGCCTACTACCGTTGTAAAATGTATTAGCATTAAAATACGCAAAATGATGATTTTATGCGGCACAGTTGTAAGCGTTTTGTAAAAGGATGTATTAAATGGCTTTCATCTACATATACATATATAATATAATATCACGTGTGTTGGTAAGTGTCCCTATATCTCTCTCTCTCTCTCTCTCTTTCTATCTATCTCGCCCATTGCATGTGTATAAATATAATTTGGCTGAAAATCTAATTTGGTCCTTAGTGTTGGGTTTTTTGAATGGAATTGACAAAGGTAATGATTTTGTGCTGTTTTATAGTTTATATGAAAATATATTCATACGTAGGCAAAGGTATATAGTTTATGTGTTGCTAGTGTAAAACGTAAATTTGTGTGTGTGTAATTTTTGATATTCTTCTACATACCTTCTATATCCATACATAATATTACGTTGCAGGTGTATTTGATTGTGTAAATGCATACAAACAAACGCATACACACTCACAAGCATACTTATGCTCGTACTGTTGTTTGAAAATGCTAATGACAATGTTGTTGTCGCCATCGTTGTTGTTGTTGTCATTTTATGGATTGTCATTAAATTGATTTTATTTCATTTCGAAATTGCCATGGATGGTTATTTATTTTGGTTAGGTATACACACAAATGAGCGTAAATTCATTAAATTTGAGTCTCTTTAAAAATTATATTTATTTAATTATATAAGACGGGCAGATTGATGCTAAAAGAAAGGCACGCACTTCATGCATGGGGAAATTGTTCACTGCACGGACAAGGACTCACTTCAACGACTCTATATTTGGCTGACGAGTAGAGCAAGCTATGCCCTCTAATACGGACCACAATGTGAAATCCAACGGGTTGAAGTCTGCACTATCAACTGGGCAAACATCCGTTGATATGAAGTCCCGAATGTTGTTTTTTAACCACAGTTTAGTCCTTTTTGCTTTGTGAGCTAAAGCAGAGGCCTCTTTGGATCCTCAGGATGAGTTGGGATGCTTCTCTGGATGACCGAACATACACACGATCGTTCTGTTTATTGAACGATTCTTCTACGGTGAAGATTTTCTCGTTAGTAAACAGAATTTGTCTGTGCGTGTACCGGCTGCGTAACGCTTTCGATTTTCGCTTGCGTTTTCCCTCCAATGCGGTCGTGAGCAGGTGTCGCTTGTACTCGCAGAGTTCCAAATCTTTATGGATATGGATTTTTGCGAAATTTTTCGCATTTCCCGCGACAAGATTTTCTGTTTTCGCAGCGGGGTTTCGGTCGATTCGTTTCTTCACGGCTTTGATCGCTTTCGGAGTTCTCACAATGCACGCACTGCCGGATCTTTGACGGTCTCGTACTCCACGAATATTCTCAAAGAACTTCACAGCACGATACATAAAATTGCGAGTGATTCCAAGTGGTCGCAACGTCCAAAAGATATCGCTATTTCCCATGTTGCATTTTAGTAGGCCAATTACAACAATATGATTTTCGATGTCGTCCCATTTCATGATTGTAAACAATTGATGCCAAACACTTTTTACGTGGCACTGAAACATAAATGTCAACTGTCACATAGTCATCAAGATGAAATGGATGCGCCCAATATTGCATTCGTAATGAATGAATTTGCCATGCTTCTAAAAGAACTCTGTGACAAAGCTCAGAAAAACTAATATCGCAATAAAGTTCTGCCGTTCGGAATCGGCTAAAATAAGTAAGTTCCTTCTAATACTACCAAAAATTTAACACGCACAAGAGTAATGGAGGGGCAAAGAGCTCTTTGTGGCTTTAAGTGCCACATATTTGTTTATTTAATGAATGCGTTTAGTTGTGTACCAATATTTATGACTTGATTAGGTAGTTTAGCAATTAGAATAATTTTAAGGCCTAAGTCAAACAAAAAGAAATGGAATTTCAGAATTAATCTTGAAGCTTGATTAAACTGCTGGTGAGAACTTTAACTCAGCCACCATTATAGGGAATATGCAATCGAACAACGTACACAAATTCATATGGAGCCCGAGATTGGGCTTAGTCGGAACAAAGGAGTTAATTAGGTCGTGGTGATAGAACGATGGATACAAAAAGTTATAAAATTATATATGCTAATGAAAATTGACAATAAATTTTATTTAGAAGAATATATCTTGTGTTGCTCAAACGGGTGTGGTATTGGTGTTCTTTCCAAGTGAAAAAGTTGAAATGGAAAATATCAAATATTCAACAACATCAAATTGTAAGAATTTATTATAATTTAAATGTTCTAAATTTATATGAAAAAAAAAGAAACTTTCTATATGTATAGTAAAATTCAGATTGATTATGATGCCATAACTTTCTTCTTTTTTTTTTAATCCATATAAAATATTACTTCATCAACTTCAATAACAAGCTTAAAGTTGTTGAAAAATATGAATGCATATGCGAATTGCATATTACATGTACTCATACTTATGCGATATGTGAGATTTTTTAAGAAAAGTTTCACAAATAATTATTTTTATTTATGTGTTTGCATCAAAGTTTTATTTAAAGCTATTTTAATAGTGTTAGTTTTAAGAAATCAAAGAAAATCAGCTTAATTATGTCATATATAAGCGTTGTTCTGAATACATTGACGATGGCATGAAACTTTGATAAGTAAATATTTTCATGCCTACGAATAAAGAAGAAACTTGTCTGTAGGTGTAGGCGTAATGCGCGTATGCAAATAATTTGGTGCTTAAAACGGAAGTTGAGTACAAGCATGTAGGCATACATAGTCGAATCATCAGTATGCACATGAATACGAATGAATGTTGCTATTACTACTTACACTATTACATACAATCAACCATTATAATGGTAACAGAGCGGAAGTGAAAATGTTTTTACTACACAAAGTATTGGTGAAGTGAAAGATTATTAATGAGAGGAGGATGAAAATGAAAAACAAAAAAAGCTCAGCAGAGAGGTTTGTGTTGCATGCGTACATATGAAAATGCTTCTATAATTGCAAGCGTCACTCTTGCTGACTGTCTGCCTATCTGTCTCTTTGTATTTGTTTGTATTCATTGTGAGTTTGCATTAAGTTTATAAAACAACAAATAATAACTTTTGCATAAAAAATGCAGAAAATTATATGTTTTCCTATTACTTCTTGCCTGTTGTTGCTTTGCTTTCACTTGAATCTGCAATTTTGTATACTCTAAATATTCACATATATATACGAGTTACATACACGCATCAGGTACGATATGGTAGTATAAGTGTTATTATTATGCTTGTTTGTTGCTGTTATTGTTAGTATTATTTTACGATTTTGTTAAGGAAAAAAAAATTACACACTATTTACTACATAGAAGTATATTATAGAACATTATCAAACCACGCTACTCATATACACATTACAAAGGAAAAGTAATAAGAGAACAAACGAGCCCAAATTAGACATACCAAGGCGCAATCATTATACATTTATTTCAACTTATGCACTTTATACTGTTCACAAGAGAATACACACACACACACACATATATATGTATGTGTATACCTAGAGAAAAGCAGAGTGAAAGAATATAGTACACACACACAGTAGTTCTGGCAATGCAATTTTGTGAATTCTTTTTTGTGTAAGTATTCCATAAATTTCTCTTTTCTCTTATTATTCTCCCTTTTTGATTGTCGTTTGTAAAGTCTCAATTTATTGGATTCCTTTTCTTTTTAAAATGAATTTTGTGTTTGTTTGCATTAATATATATGTAAATATACATATATGTGGATGTATGTGGAACACAATGGAATTAACTTTGACAAATTGCATGCCATAATTTTATGATTATTTACATCAAGGGTTTGGGAAAAAATTACACTTTTGCAATATGAACAATTATTGCGTGATGTAGGTAGTACATATGGAACGCTTCAAGGGGATGTGAGAATGACACATGCACATATACTAGTCTTATATGTTTTATAATTACTTAAAACTTAGCTTTAGTTGTTCAATTAGCACAAAAATGCTTGCACACTATTTCATTCTGTGACTGACGATGTTAATGCAAGTCTGTAAGTATGCGAATGTAAGTGTGTAAATACGAAAGTATGCCAGTATGTCTAATAAAGGTCACTAATTGTAAGTACGAATAAGGTAACAAGCGATGATGTTAAATTATAAGATTGCCATGCGATTTCCATCACATATTATTATTGTATATAAGATGTTTTTGAGAATTCTTCTTTTTGCGTATAGGAAATATGAAAACCAAAGACATATCTCGGGGACTTCTAAGTAGTATTTCTATTCGACTCAGTTTGAAGACTTTAGGTGGAGCTTCTCCTCATTTCAATTGATTTAAAAGGAAGCGTATTTGGGATGAATTGATCATGTTAAACAAATGCAATTTTCACTTTTCTGTTCAAAGGGACTACAATTTGTAAAAGAAAATGCACCATTTGAAGGCACTTTTGACTTTTATGAGAATATGATTACATTTTTTAACTCTAAATAAAGCTTGGGCTTTCCATTGGAAAGTTAGATATAACTCCAACTTTGAAGAGCAAAATCATCCGATTAGTTGAGTCTAAATGGAAGAGCTGTCATACACCTAAGTGGGTTTCAGGTTTCTAAAGTCTTTTCATAAAAAATGTCGGTATAATTCTCGAATAATTTGCCACTAGATGGGCGCAGAGATAGAAAATTATTATTTCTTTGAAAAAAAAAAAAGCTCCGAAGTAAACTTCTTGGTTAGTCGCTTAAATCTTCAATTACTACAATTACTATTGTGTTAGGTAAAAAAAAAAAATATGTGGCACTTATAAGCTCCAAAGGGCTATTTGGCTCAGCTTCTCTTCCATTACTGTTAGCCGTGTTAAATTTTGGACAGTGTTAGAAGGGACCTACTTATATTTTAGCCAGTTCGGAATGGAAGTACTCTTCTTCTTCTTTTCTTTTAGAAGCTTTTCCATGGCAATTTGTTACTGCCAGAAGAATTGCCAATTGCTTGCCGACAGATGGGTACTGTTTGAAAGAAAAATCTTTTCGATATTAAATTTATTATGCTTCAGCCGGGGATTGAACCCACGACCTACATATCAGAAGTCCAATACATTAACCACTGAGCTACGGCACTCAGCTTGTCATTGTGTTAGGTCAGCCGTCGTAAAAATCGTTATTTTAAACGATAATTTGAGTGAAAATTCGATCTTAGGAACTGATGACTCATAACATTCAGTTCTATCATGAATTGACACGTATCAACAACTCCCTCATTGAATTAAACCTTTATATGAGGTCTCACCAAGTAAAATTGTTTAGTTGGAGAAATCATTATGCAGTTCATTAGCTGAAAAAGTAGGAAGAATATTGATATTTGAATTGAAAAGACTCTGCAGCCAATTCAAGACATATTGTTTGTTTGAAAAGTTCACTGGGTTGGTGGCATAATTAAATTTTTAAAAATTATACAATGCAAGAAGCTGTGGTTTAACTAAATTGAATTATTGATTTTACAATTGGGTTTACAAACCAGAAGATCGCGAAATAAGTAAGATGATCGCGAAATTGGCATTCCTAAAATGAAGTGTTCTTCTAGCATGGCGTATGATTAACAATAAATTTTGTTTAATTGATTTATATTTTGTATAATAAAGCAAATTACTACATTGATTCTGAGCTAAAAATTTCAATTGAACCACAAATCCAAATTAAATTTTTTATCGTTCGAAATTTTGAAAATAGTTTATATACACACAAAATCTGAAATTAGTTCACTGTTAGTTTTCATATTTATATACAATTTTGTCAACAATATACATGTATCAATATACATATTGATATACATGTATCAAAGAGCAATATGAAATGTTGCTAGAAACTTGTTGCTTTTATTTTCAAATGTCTTCATCTGTCTTAAGTTATATTTCTGAATGTATCTAATTGCAGATTTTGAGGATGATATATTGAAAATAAATTATTTGTCAAACCCCCTTACTGTTGCAATTTTTGAACCGGCCTATTGCATGTACATATATTTATTATATTATATATACTTACTTGTGTTGTCGTTAGTATACATATTGTTTTGCTGAAAATTATGAAACATATAGGTATATTGTTAAATATATATTGATACATAAATATGTATTTTTTAAAATGTATTTTATTTGGTGGTCGCTTATTTATACATACATATGAGCTTTATTGCTGCAAAAGAAAATTTTGAAAAATATTTATGTGATTAATTTATCCAATATTTAATTTTAATTTACATCGCAACATATGATTGCAACATTAGGATGCCGGCAGCTAATTCATTGACGAACTAACAAATATTTTCATTTTCATAATTATTTTGAATTATCAATTTTTAGAAAATAATAATTAATTCAAAAAGAATTGAAATATGAAAAATATAAAGTTAAGTTCTCAAAATCCGAATCTTGAACATATACTCTCCATATTAGCAATAAGAAAAAATTGCATATATACTACTGTGATCAATAAATTTCCGGCAACTTGGATTTAATTTTCGCACGATAACCATAAGCTGAAGTATTTTCAGAATTTTTTTTTTTTTGTAAGCTCAAAAAAGTGATTTCTGATATTATTAAAATTTCAAGACAACCCGAATAAAGATTTTGTAAAAATTGTTGCTTGAGGAACATGTGTGGTGCAATACAAAATTGGTGCAAAGTGGCAAAATGTGTGCTCACTACCAACTAATCAGAATCACATCAAGGAAGACAAAGATCTAGTCGTTCCACAATCACTGTATTCATATGATTAAGTACTGTTTAATTTACAGGCTACAAGTTATTGCTATATAGTTAACTCAAAATGGCTATTCTGGCTGTCATAAGTGTATTAGATTTCGAGGGGTCTGCTTAACACGTCGCTAAATAAACTTTTCTGTTATATGCGTACTAAAATTACGTACACTTTTTGATCACCGTAGTATAATTTCCTATATAATTGAAGTGGAATGTACCTAAGAATAAAATGGAAAATTAAAATTCAAAACATAAAGAAGAAATAAAATTATTATTTTATTGATCTTTCAGCAGTACCTAGTAATTGCAATTCTAATTGTGCATAAATTTGCATAAGTACGTGATATTAGTGAGACAAGAAGAACAACACAGTAAAAAAAACCGTTGCTTTACTTTCTTCCATTTTGTGCAATTAACAAGATTTCAGTGCATTGTAACAAACGGTTAGTGAGGTGATACTACAATAAATTGGTGATGTGGTGGAGGTGATGGTAGTGATGGTTGTGGTGGTTGTGGTTGTGATGGTGCTGGTGTTTCATGGTGAGAGGTTACGTAAATAAAACAATTGAAATATCCATAATCGGATAAGTACAAAATATTGAAACAAATTGAAAATGTAAAAATGGAAACAATTAGGAACATATACAATTGTTGCCATTAAATTAACATTAAATTAATATTAAAGTAATTATAAAAAAAAAAAATTAATACCAATAGAAATTTTAAAAAATTATTCAAAATTAATTTCAATAGTTTGTGCAATTTTTTGTAATAGCTTAAAATATTTATTTACTTTTGTTCAATTCACAATGTAATTCAATTATAATGTGCTATTTAATTAAAAATAATAAGCATGTACGAAAAGAAAAGATAAAATATACAAAAAAAAAAATGCAAAAATAATAATTATGTGCTTCAAATGCATATTAATTAATTGACATAAATGTAATATTACTGGTTCTTGTCATCGGCTTGGTAGGGGCACATACATACATAAGTACATTTGGTGTTGTTGATATTATTATGTTGTAATTTCTTGTTGATAATTGAAAATGAACATACACAAATGGCATTAATTAATATTAATTTAATAATTGCATTAATAATAATAGCAGTAGAAGTGAGTATTGTTACCAGCAATGTAAGTGGCAATCTGATTGTCATAATAATAATAATAATATTAGTGGCAGTAGTGTGGTAGTAATGGTAGTCGTTGTTTTTATTGTATTAATATTGGTATAAGTAAGTTAGTAGTAGTGGTAGAAATAGTGGCAGTAATGATGTGCATATATTTTTGTGCGTTTTTCTTAAAAAAAAAAAAAATAAACATTGACATTGGACGAGAGAAATTAAAAATGCCAAAAAGTGTAAGTCATCTGGATAGCGAAACTGCTCGAAAGTAGGATTTATAATAGTATACTTAGTATATATTTTTTTTGACGATTGAATAACTCATTATGTTTCATCCCAATGGCAATTTTTCTATTCTAATTTCAATTCTAATTTCTATTGTTTGTGGCATAAAATAAAATTATACAGAAGGTAGATGTTAAATTAAAGCACTTCTGAAATATGTTTATGGAAGAATTTACTATGAGATATTGAGTACAATACAAACATGTTCGAGCTCTCAATTTGAAGACAAGCACATTGATGCCATTAATTCCAGTTTCCAGTTTCTTTTGACCGATTTTAGATAGTGATCGACATGAACATTTGGCTAGGGAATGCTCTATTGTATCCCTCTTTTACATTGGTCGGAAGTTAATAAGACACTTCTTGGAGGTGATATTTATAAAAGTCATTGACTTTAGGGTCCTGCGAAAAATGAGGCTTAGTAATTTATTTCTTTATTTTAATCCTGTAGGTTCACCCAGGATGATACAATGTTTTAATCAGTTCTTTACAAAGTTATTCTGACTCAACTATAAGATCACCCGAGAACAGCTTCGCTATCCAATGCCTCCTAGTGGTGACTAACAAAATTATAAAATTGCCATCGCCACTATGTGTGTATTTACAATAAATTGAATAACAACAAAAAATTTGATATAAAATTAAAATGAAAAATAATTAATAATAATAAACCTAATAGGATAATAAAAAGGATAATAAAAAAAATTGTTTTTTTTATATGAGAGTGCGCTATTATCTAAAAAAGTACAACATTTGAGCAATAGTGCATTTCAATTCAGTATTGAAACGAATAAACAAAACATTACTTCTTATACAATAAACATTATTGATATAGTAGTAAATATTTATATTTATATAAATAGAGATAGAGAGTGAGAGAGACAGACAGAGGCAGAGCGATTAATATATTGTAGGTATAAAGTAATATTTTTAATTGGAGTGTGTGTGTGTATGTATAAAGTTTATGTATTATTACAAAACAGTTAAACAGATTATATTCATTAAAATTACAATGCATTCTGATGCGTACGCTAGATGCTAGAAAATACAAATAGTATAGGAATTACAGACAAATAAATTCAAAAAAAAAAAAAATTAATATATATAGGATTCCACAATTTTCACAAATAAAATTCATTATCATTATAATTATCATCATCATCAACAACATTATCATCATCATTATCATCATCATCATAATCATCATCATCATCATCATCTTCATCATCATCAACATTATTATTATTGTAATCATTATATCATAATTAAATCACGATCATCATCAGCAGAACGAACGGCAGCAACTTTCGGCGTTAAATCAAAAAGAAATTTCTCATACAAAAAATTCACATTACATACAATATTTAGATATATGTATTAATATAATGAATATTTATATATAATATATGCAATAGGACAACGTATATTATATATATGTGTATATAGAGTGTTTATACATGTATTTATTTTAGAGATCAAAATATCATATCATTATGGTGTTATAATTTTTTCTATATTACATACAAATACGAAAAATAATATGAAGATAAATAGAAAAAAAAAAACATAAGATTGGATGTAGCGCTCACCAAGTTCACGAAATATATTTTTGTTGTTTAGTACATTTTTGAACGATGTATTTTGATGAGTGAAATAATAATATAAAAAATAGATTGTAATAAATAAAATTTTAAATAAAAATCAATTCAAAAACAAATAGGTATTTATTTCAGGGATCATATAAATTACAAGCAATAGCCAAAGAACGAAAATTTAGTTAACATTAAAAATTTTTATGGTTGTGAATTTTTTGCTTAGAAGTAAATGGGATAAGGAGAAAAGCTGGTGGATTAAATTCCCCCCCAAAATGTTGATTTCATATTTTCAGAAAAATTAATCAATGAAATTCCACTTTCATTTGTTGGAAAGCCCCTCCTCTGAAAGTCCGAAATACTTAAAAAACATATTTTAACGTGGCTATTCATTTTGTAACCATTACTTTGTTTTACCAAATTCTTCGTAGGTTTTATGAAGCCAGCTTTTGGCTTTCACTGTATTTTTGTTGTCAAAACCAAATAGAATATCGCTGGGAAAAGTGTATAGAACTAAAAGGAGGTTATGTTGAGAAATAAAGAATAATATTCCTCGTATATGATGAAAGAATATAATGTAAAGAATGAAAGCAGTACAAAACTAAATTTTCGTTATCTCCTTGCCTTGGGCTACAAAATAAAATAGTGTTTGCGCGGCTGCACCAAATGGACAACATAATACTTTTTATATGCGTTTACAATTCATAACCAACTTGACGCTGCTTAGCCCAGTTTTTCAAATAACAATGACAAGAAAATTGAAAGGACAATTCATGAAAAAAGTATTTGCTTGAATTTTTAAAGAAATAGGAATACGAGCTATTTTTTGGGGTAAGAAAACTTTCTTTAAAATTCTGCCATAAAATTTATATAAAAGCCTGCTCGAGATGGCAATAGATGAAAATCGATATACCGATAAAGATATTTCCGTGCTCAACTTTGATAACGTCTTACACGGTGTTTTGGTATACAAAAGACAAAAACCAAATTAAAGTAAAAAATAATGTTGATCATTGTATGGAAAAATAGAAACTAAACATTATTATGACAGAACTAACTAGTAACTCTTTTCTATCAAAAATCTTCATTTTTCCTTCAGAAGAAGTGACAGAACTAAGTAACTCTTCTATATGTAACTAATCAACGAATGAACTCGTTTATACAACGAGTATGATTATGTGACATATTTCAATTGACGCTGCTATACATATTGTAAATATGAGTCTGAGTGGAATTAATGTAATTCGAAAATTACTTAAATTTGTGAGTATATACTTAAAAAAATAAAAATAAACAAAAAATGTAATAATTAAATGCATAACTAACGAAAAATCATTTATAACGAGCGTATGAAATATGAATGTTAAAATAACGAATAAACGAACGAACGAACGATCAAACGAGCGATTGAACGAATGAACGAATGATTATTGCACACACACAATTCGTTGTTGCTGCCTTTTTTTTTTGTTTTGTTGAGTTTTTTTTTTAGTTTGGATGCAGCATACTAAAGGAAATGTACAAACAAAATGAATTAATTGTATGCAGAAGAAAAATAATTGGACTGCATAATATATACTCGTACATTGTATATATATATGCATTTTGTGTTGTCATAAAAATTAAATTAAAAATTATATATATAAGTGGTATAAAATATATTTAGGTATATGTATAAATAGATACAACACAGGGGGCGGGCGGGGGTTTGTTTATAAATCATTACATCACATCATATGCAAAACCTTTTTTGATCAAATGTATAATATGTTTCTTATATATATGTATGAATGTGTATTTGTTTTGTGTAAGCACTTGTTTGTGAATTGCAGTATGTGAATCATGTCTGTATTATTAATATTTATTTAGTGTACAACTTTTTGTTTTTTTTTTTTTGTTGATACTTTTTATTTTTATTTATCATACAAATATTTATAAAAGGGCAATGCACAAATCTTGCAACTATTTCATATATATATAGAATCACATGAAGGAAATTGGTTAAAGAGTGAAAATCAAAAATCCAAAATAATAATAATCAGCTATTTATTTATTATTATAATATTTTCAAATTTAAAAATTTATAAAAAAAATGTAATAAAACAAAAATCGAAAATAAAAATTGCTTGCTGTGAACAATTTGTGCTGCATTCTCATATATAGGATTTCTGCTCTAAACGTATGAATGAACGAGCTTGCGAGCGAGCAAACCAACGAACGATCGATCCCATCCAACAATTCCATTTTGCGTTTGCGTTTCATTCTCAATAATATCAATTTATATATATTTATATAGTTGTAAGGAATTAAAAAATATTTTTATATAAAGGAATGAATTAAATCTATTTGATAATATAATAAATAAAAAAAAATAATAATAAAAAAATTGCAATTGCAGTTTCATTTTCTGTTTGTAATAATTTTTTGGTTTTCTGTCTGCGATTGCAAAACAAAAATGCATAATTATTGCATACATACAAGCATATGTCGAAATTATATTGAAGCTTTGAGAATTTTTGGAAAAATTTTATATTCAAGTTGAATTCAGGAAGCATAACTATTCTACTGATATCTAAGAAAATAATAGAAATGTCATATGAAGACTTATATGTGACTTGTTGGAGGTTCTTTAAGGTAGAGAATGGCATAAATATGAGACAAAAAGTACAACAATGTCTTCAGTCTAAGTAAAATTTGATGAGATTTTAAAAGGGCGCATTCTAATCGCGAGAAATATCATACTACAATCACATTACTGTTTACCCAATAAGTGGCAGCTCTTAGACTTTCCCAAGTGAACGATTTAAGGATACAATCGATGCTCGGTGGTCTCTGAATATTGCAAGAATCAAATATCAAAATCAAACAAAATCAAACGTTTTTCCTCTGAAAAACATTAATTTCTCAATTTCTCAAAGCTTCAACATTATATGTATTGTATATATGTTTGTAATATATTTCCTATATATTAAAAAACAAAAAATATTTTTGCAAAATGGGGGAAAAAAAACGAAATTTTTTGAAATAATAAAAACAACACACATTCACAATTAAAATGATTTATTCATTAAAAATTTGTTTTCTCATATTTTCATATACATAATAATAATAATAATAATTCAAATGATTAATAATTAATAATAATAATAAATTTTCTTACATTCCATACATACATACAATTATATACTCTATGGTAAATGTATGCATATATATTGATTTACTTATGTATGTTTTAGTATATACATATATAAATATGTTTTGTTTAAGTAGTTGTGTTATTTGTTTGTTTGTTTCTTTAGTTTTTTTGTTTTTCCTTTTTTTTTATACATGTATATTATTAATTGTATATGCAGTTACTGTTACTGTTGTTATTGACTTTTGTTTTTTTTTTTTTTAAATTTAATTGTTAAATAATTTTTTTTTTTTATTATCTAAAAGATAAAAATTATAATAAAAATATATTTAAATAAAAAACAAACAAAAAAATAAAAAATAAAAAAATTAAAATAAATAATAAAAAGTTTTAACAAATACAAATTAAAAAATTATAAGAATTTATTTTAGTAATTAAAGTAATGTACAGAGATAATGGGAAAGAAGAGGAGTTGAGGCAGTATATTATTTATATATTTAGGTGGGTCTTGGAACATTGGACTTAAAGGGAAAAAATCCTTAATAATGATATATGAATACTATATTTTTTGCTGCTTAATTTCTTCAATATCCACACAATACGATAATACTCGAAAGGATCAGAAATCATTTCTTAATAATTACACAGTGAGATATAACTTCAGAATTCCAAAAATCACCCATGATAACGAACGGCAAATGGACATTGTTCTCTACTATAGTCTTATATCATTTTTTTTTTTATTACGGTTCTTCATTCATATGATCTTCTTGGATGTCTTGGAATTCTGGAGATCGGTCTAATTTTGCCTCATCGTAATATTTATATTATTTTTTCTGTATATATGTTTTTTTTTTTTATGTTTGTAAATGTATTTTTGTATAAGTGTAAATGCATATGTGTTTGTATATATTGTAGGGTATGGGTATGTAAGTGAAACTATGTAAATACTAGTATTAATAATGATGCGCAATCAATTTAAATCATACATCATACATATACAGAAGACATGACATTCGTAGATATTATATAAGTAAATGCAAACAATATAATGTATATAAATTTTTAAAAATTTATTTTGGTTATAAAATTTGTTTTTTTTTGGTTTTTGGATACAAATTAAATGTAGTTACTATAATGCATTTTATATGTAAGTAAAATATTAAAAGTTTATATAAAAAAATTTGTTGGCCACAATAAAAAAGTAAAAGAAAACCAAATCATAAATCATAAAACATACATAAATCAAATCAAACTAGCGTACAAATATACAAACAATACAATTAATTATAAAAATCAATACAAAATGTTTATATAAAATATATATAGAGCGAGCGACAGGAAGGAATTTAATTAATATTAACATATAATTACCATCATCATAACTATATTCATTATCATCATCATCATCATCTTCAGCATTATCATTATTATAATTATAATTACAGCAATACAACATATTTTTTGGAATTAAAAACCAATTATATATCTAAAAATAATTTTTTTTTGTTTCAATTTCACAAAAAAAAAAATATTAAAATAAATACATATAAAAAAAAAATTATATAAAAACGAATATTAATAATATCTAAATAACAATAAATATAAAAATTATTAAATATAAATACAGTTTTCAGTACAAGTCAAATAATACTTGAGTCATTGGTTGTTGTTATAATTGCTATAGCATAAGAATGATTAATATTGCGGGTGACAGGACTTTGAGGAGGAGGAGGAGATATGGGTATAGCAGCAGCATTCAATTTAATTTGATCGTTGTGCAAATTCATCATTTCTAACTAGAAATACATATTTCATTTATATTAGTGATTCCAAAAATTATGGAATTTTTAGAAAGTTTATTGTAATTTATGGATATTATTATTATTATTATTTTTGTTTTTGCTTTGCAATTTTAATGAATCAATTTATTTTATATTTAATTTAGCCTATGTCACACACAACTTTTTGCCAACCAAGATAAAATGTCACATTTTTGTCTGGTTTGATTTGAGTGCTGTAGATACAAAGTGAATGGCTTTTTCAGATATGTTAGATTATGCTTAAGACAACTGCATTTATTTAGATTTTTTCCTAACCAACTCCGCTACGCACTGCAAGTTAAAACTGTAAAAAATCATGGTTGTATTATTGCAAAAAATATTGTGATTTTGGAAAATTTTGCTTAACATGGATGTTGTTGAGGTGTGGATGCAATAGGGCAATGCTATTGAATTCACACTGTGAGTAATATAAATGGCTGGAAATGGAATGGCTAAAAATGGAAAAAATATCATTAAATTATTTTAATGAACTGTCAACTTTCCCGATAAGATGAGATCGTTTTCCAGAGGAGGGAATCAGCTCACTTGAGAATCACTTACTCAAGTGAGTAGTAATTTTATTCAAAATTTTATGCATCTTCAGAATATTAGTGCAACAGAGTATCATTGAAACCAAAACGACTGATTCCCAATTTCAGTTATTTTTATCAAAAAATCGAAATTGTTTTTTTAATTGGACAAAGAAAAAGCAAATATATCTTCGGATTGGTCTATTTTACTCCATTTCAGAATCGGGGAAAATAAATAAACGATTGGAAAATGACTTATAGCCTGTGAAAATTATAGCCTATACAGACGGCAGAGTTAATCCGGATTAACGGCGCACTTAATCCGAATAAAATATTAACCTGACAGACGGCAGTATTGCGACTTCACTAAACGGCTGATTGCTATTTTATTAGGTCTGCTCATTTACATTACTATCACTATCAATTTCTGTCATCTGTCACTCTCGATATGAGAAAATCTACAAGAAGTACGTGAACTGAAAACTATCAGAAACTTGTAACTTGACATTCACAGTTTGTTATTGACAGCTGGATTTATTTTTTCGCCAACGCGTTTCATGTCGAAAACTGTTAACAATTGTTGAAAGTTTTTTTATAAGCGAACACACCTAATATTTTGTAAAATGGATCGAGAAGAATTCAAAAAAGAAATTTTTCAGCAGTGTTGCCATCGAAAATTATCCTCGTTCCTCTTTAATTTTGAGAATTAATTCGTCGAGTTAATGCGGATTAAGTTGCAGTTAATGCCCAAGTTAATTCGAATTAAATTGTTAATCCGGATTAAGGCTGTCGTCTGTCAGGGCTATTAGTTGTTGATTTTTAAATGACGTAAATGACCCGATAATGGGTTTTCAATGGTTAATCAACATTTGGAGAGTGTTGAAAATTGTTTACAGTCGGTTTCGGGTTGCACTTGAACATATATATTGAGTTAAATGAGATAAAAGAGTTTTTTGAATATCTGAATTCATGTCTTCATGTACCAAGCAAGTAGCGGAGTGGGTATAGTGAGTTTTTATTTCAAATTTTCCTACAAAGATCTTCTCAGCAAAAAAATGTTAGTGCATAAAGAAATCATATTCTGAAAATACCATAATTTTTTTACGCAGTTGTGCTAACATTTCCATTTTCGAACGGACATATGTTTAGAATTAAATTATTTATTGTATCTACATAGTAATTCATTTGTGTGACATAGGCTAAATTAAATTTCAAATAAATTGATTCATTAAAATTGCAATGCAAAAACAAACAAAAAATATCCATAAATTAATGTAATATGTATATATTGTATAATACATTAATCCATATGTTGATTCGAATGATCATACAAAATGACAAAAAAATAAGTCTATATAGTATATTATTTATGCATGTGTATACATATGTGTAATAAAGAAAAATAATTCAATAATATTACTACTGCCAAATGTATACGAATTAACAAATGAATTATACAAAATGTAATATGTACGTGTACTATGTATATGTAAGAGTCAATAAATAATAATATATTAAACAAATTCCATTATCATTAATTTAACCAGAGCGTTGTTTGCACACACCAAATATGTGAATATGCATAAATTGAAAAATGCAAATTATGCTGCTTGTATGAAATAGGAGAGAGAGAGAGAGAGAGAGAGAGAGTAGGATCAAACAAAGGAAAGGAAAATACAGGAGATGAGACAAAAAAAAGTAATATTCATAATTTAAAATGATTGCATTTGTGTATCTGTAATCATGTGCGTATGTATGTGTGTGTATTGTGTGCGTGTGTAGTTGAATTTTTGTTGTATTTTTTTTAGTTCTCTTGCTTTCAACGACTGCTACTTTGTTATTAATTACTCATGTTGAAGAAAAAAACACAAATAAAATAAAATAAAACAAAACAAAAACAGAGAAATTTACTATTTATTGCTATTGTTGTTGTTGTTGTTGTTGTTGTTATTGACATTTTGTTGTTGTTGCTGTTGTTGTGCATTACTATTATGAATACTTATTTATTATGATGATTATTATTTCTGTTTCTTTTTTTTTGTATTTTGCATAATTTATATTTCCTGGTTGCAAATTAAATTGCATTCACAATGGGGTGATCTGTGTATGTACCACATGAATACCATGAAAACAAATAAATATGCAAATATACAAAGAGAATGTCATAAAAAAAAAAAACAACCATGTGCTAAAATTATTAATTACTAACCCATTGGCTAAAAAAATTGCAATAAAAATCGATAAAATTTGAAATTAAAATATCCAATCATGCTTCTGGTTAGAAATTTTTGTCATCATCATCATGAAATTTGTTCTATGAAAATGCCATAAAAACACATCTTAATAACAAACAATTATATTATGTGAGAAAACAAAATTAAATGCTTCTGGGTATTTGTAAGTACTACACACTCCTACTATACATAATGTACATTCTGTCAAATAAGTACCCGGAAACCGGAAATTCTCATTTTTAATTTTCCCTTTGAGAATATTTAAAAAAAAATTTTTTTCCCAGATTGGCACAACTGTCAGCCACTATTCTGTGAATTTTTATTGCTATGTGTCTTTTAGTTTGGTTACGGCGTCATTAGGAACAAGTCAACCTTTTGTGTGCGTTGCGATTTTTACTATGGATAAAAATATCGAACAAAGAGTTTGTGTGAAATTTTTGTGTGTTTCAAACGAAATTTATTGCGCCAAAACGTTGGAAATGTTGAAAAAAACATTTGGTGATTCAAACATGTCGAAAAAAAATTTCACACAAACTCTTTGTTCGATATTTTTATCCATAGTAAAAATCGCAACGCACACAAAAGGTTGACTTGTTCCTAATGACGCCGTAACCAAACTAAAAAGACACATAGCAATAAAAATTCACAGAATAGTGGCTGACAGATGTGCTAACCTGGGAAAAAGAATTTTGTGAAATATTCTCAGAGGGAAAATTAAAAATGAGAATTTCCGGGTACTTATTTGACAGAATGTATACTAAATATCATAAATACTTTTGCTGATAAATTTGATTTTGCCTCTTAAAAAAGAATATCAATTGAATATTACGAAATAAAGTCTCTTATTGCATTTAGAAAATAGATTTTTTCTTTGGAAATGAATATAACTATTACTACAATAATTAAGATATGCCATATTCAATATTCCATATCATTCGCAACTACAATGTTATGTGGTACTCGTATTTAATTGCTCATGGGTGCTTTGTATGAGTGAAATGGGATCGGTGTTGACTCAAATTGCTTTTTATTTAATTTCATTCGCTCACAGTGTCTTTTGTGTATGTGTATTGGAATAAGAATATTTGGGCATGGTATACATATTTCACTACACTTCGCAATCTAAGATTGTTATAAGCAGTACTTTACTTATATGAAAAAATATATCATGTGAACATGTGATATGTGAAAGAAAAACTCATCTATTCAAAGCCTATATGTATATGGGAGTTTGGTGATGTTAATATATGTGCTACATAAATATCTATATATTAAAAATAAATATTTTTTTTAACAAATACTATTTATTTAAATTTAAAACTCCGTAATGTTTCATATTTATGATAAAAGAATGAGTGGTGATATTTGTGTGTATATTATTCTGAAATTTATGTTGTTTTTAATGGAAATTCATATGATGGATAACATTTTTTTTTAATAAATGTCATATTTCTGACGAAAATATGAGTAATATTTTTTGTTTACTAACCAATATACAGATTCTGAGTGCTTTGAAATATGACTCAAAGAATTATAATATTATAAGTTTCTAGGGTCTTTAGTAAATGCTTTTCTCTTCTCAGATAGTCACCTTGTCGTGGTGTAGGGGCTTAATATGAGCTGGAACATGGCATATGAAAAACTATGCCAGAATCCAGCACATAAACTAAGTACTACCTACGACGCACAGGTTGAAAGTAGTTTACTACGATTCCTGGTCAGTCGTTAAGGGCTTGCTAGCAGTCCGAATGGCTTTTAGAGCTCATTTTCAGTACGGTCATGTCTCTGCTGGATTTGGGTTACCGAATAGATGTGAGGAGGAGAAGGAAAACTCCCAAGGCAGAGTCCGCTCATGCTACAGACCGTTAAGGCCTAGTCTTGATATTCTGTGGCATGGACCGACTCATAAATGATCTAAAATAACCCCCTAAAATCGCGGTGGAACAGCTATGCCTGCGAACTTGCTTGACGGGATAGAGTCAAGCATAATAGCGAACTGCGTATAAGGTCTGGCGAACCTACGGTTTCAATTTGCCTTCCCATTGGGGGCACCCATGGGCAACCAAAATGCAAGTTTCAATTAAACAACAGATCTTATGGACTCTAAATTTGAACAAAAAAAATATGGACTGAACACATTTAAAGGAGCAAAACGAAGGTAAAGGCCTAAAAATTTCAGTGAACGAGGGCGCATTTGGTCCAAACGACACTGACATTACAGTCCACGATCAGCTGGAGGGGGCACCAGGTCCCACATCCACTGAGAACATGGACGAAGACCAGACGGAGGAGGCATGCAGCCCTTCTTCCGACAGTCTGTTGAAATGTTGTATATATTTGATCTGGTAAGAGGGCAGTCTTAGAAGCCTTTTAAGACTTATAATTCAAGCTCATAAGAAGTGTACACCGGGAAAGGTGTCATATGCGCTTATGAGCTCATAATTCTAAAAGGAGCTCAAATATGAGCTGAACAAACAGATGTGAATCAAAATAGTTTTTTTCTGATACTTCTGGTTTATTAGGCTATTACTTCGTGGGGTGTATTATTTTTCTACTGTTTGCATACTTATGACTCTAATGAGTAACAAATTTCTGACGATAATATCAGTACTCCTTTTTATGTACTTATGACTTCAAAGAGTATTTCATTTCTGATGATAATGTGAGTTAGGTTAGGATAAGTTATGTGGCGGCCCCTTTTCTGAGAGGACACATTTAAATATGTAAAATAAATTGTTAATGCTGATTTCTTAGAAAATTTAAGAAAATAATGTTGCAAATTTTGAGCATGGGGAATGTTTCAATTCAAGGACTATTTCATTTCTGAAATGTTATTATTTTATTTATATTACTATGAGCACCTCAGGTCCTACGCAGGATCTTTGGACCTATTTGCGTTGGTGGCGAGTACCGAATAAGGTACAACCATGAGCTGTACGAGCTATATGCCGATATTGACATAGTAAAGCGCATCAAAATCCAGCGGCTGCGCTGGCTAGGTCATGTCGAGCGAATGGAAGAACACGCTCCAGCTAAGAAGGTGTTATATTCGGAACCCGCTGGAGGACGACGCAGAAGAGGAAGACCAAACCTCCGGTGGAAAGACCAAGTACTGGAGAACCTGACGGCGCTTGGAATTTCTAACTGGCGCCAGCTAGCGAAGAACAGAGATGGCTGGCGAAGCATGTTATTTTCGGCCTAAATCGATATTCGGTTGTTATGGCCACATAAGAAGAAGAATGAGCACCTCATAAAGAAATTTCATAATTGATATAAGCATTATATAAGAAAATTGAGCTATGCGATTAATGGTTTAATATAAATGCTTAATCAATCATTGATTAATCACTTATTTGAATAGTTATGATTTTGATTAATCAAACTGAAGTTGTTCAATTAATTTGATTATCAATTAATCAGAAAAATGTATTCGCATAAAATATTCTGAAAATTTATTATGAAATAGAGAAAATTAAAAAGTAATAAATAATTTGATTAGGATATCTTAGATCTGGTTAATTAAATTGATTGATTAATCTGAATAATTCTCATTCAATTTGAAAATAATTAATCACAGGAGACCAATTAATAAAAAACAATCGATATTAAAATTGAATGTATTAAAATTAAATGTATTAAAATAAAATGTGAAACATTTATTTATTTATTAGAAACTAAATGATGCATTTTGCAATGAGATTGTATAAGTGAGATTGGTGAATATATTACATATTCTTATCGTGTGCATTCGTGTATGTATTGTGCTTTGTGTGCGTGTATGTAAGAACGTATGCGAGAAAAAAATAAAAATTTAACTATTTTCAGAAAATAAAAAAATTATTTTATATCAAAATTCAAATCGGATTTGGAACAATTTTAACAAAAAAAGGAGCGAGAAAGTATTCGGTGATGAAGAGTACCACTTGATTTCTAATTTGAAAATCCTTCAAAGCAAAACAAAAACCACTTTCAAAACAAATTATATTGTTATTATCATTATTGCCACATTTTGTTGCATTATGCAATATTTTAAAGTTATACCATTTTTATTTTGTAACAATTTGTCACAATAATTCGAAAAACTAATAACAAACAAACATTAGTGAGAGAGAGAGAGAGAGGTAGAACAAGAATCAAGGAGCAAAGAAGAGAGCGAAGATGGAGGAAAAAATCAAAATGTAATGCGATTTTTATTTTTTATTTTTTCATTTTTTGTTTGTTTATTTTATCATCACCATTCTCTTCTTCTATCCTATTGTGGAATATTTATGTTATGCGGTTATACTGGAAAAAGTTTTCTTGTACTGAATATAATAACTTTCAGTAGTAATGCAGTAGTGGCACAAACTACACCTTTGGTATATGTGTAAGCAGGTGCTGTTGATAAGATGCTCTAAAGTAGATTTTAACAATTTGAAATTGTTATTTTGGTTTTATTTTGTACTTATTTCTTTCATTTGTGTCGAAATGATGTTGCACTAATAGCTTAATATTTATTTAAAATAGTTTTTAAAACTGATTTTGTGGTTGGTTGGCTGCTGGCAACCAAATTTCATTTTTTACAAAAAAAAAAAAAAAAAAAAAACAAAAAATTACGAATAAAAATTCAATTGTACAGAATTGTACTCATATGCATTAAAGTGGATGGAGTGAGAAAAAAAAAAAAAAACTAAAAACAAATATTGTCTGAAATAAATAAATTGTAACAAACGAATGAACACAAATCCACAAGAACACACACACACACATCTACATATGTATAGACTCAATGCAAATAATGAGTTCTATGCATATGTGTGTGTGTGTGTGTGTGTGTGTGTGTGTATGTGTGTGTTGATGTAAAATGTATACACATACCAACACACATGTTTAATGGCGACTGCCAGTTGCGGAAGTAATACATTTAAATGCAACATGTCAGCACTGGAAATGCGCCGGAAATGCAAAATAAATTATTCTCGTCACTGTAGTTGTTGTTGTTGTTGGTGTTGTTGTTGTGTTTGGAATTGGAGTGAGTGAGTCTAACCTTTTTTTTTTTTTGTATATAAGCGTAAATATTGTAACGAGTTTGTTTCACCGAGAAATTATTTAGTTTTCGTTCCTTTAACAGCATTCAACCACTACATGTTTTCAATCTATGTATTGAGCTTTGTATTTTACCCCACTAGTAGACCGCAGTGGCCGACATATCACCCTTGCGTGCCTTTATTTGAACATGACATAAATTCTAAAAGTTCGTTAAAAGCTTCATGGCTCGCCAACGATTACATGCACTCTTCTCTTCAACAGATACAAATATATGATACATATTAACAGTAGAGAGGTTCAAATTGCAAGGCAATATTTGAAGGATGAAAATATGGGTCTTTTATAAATCCTGAGCCTCTGATGTATGAAAGAAAAAAGTTAAATTTTGTGTATAAACGTTTACATTAACATTTTACAAGCATTGTTCTAGTGGAATAAGTTATTTTATCCCTATTTATAATTTGTTTTGCTATTTCTGACCATCCTCTATAGAGAAATGTTCCTCAACACTGCTTAAAGCGATATTTAAAAATATTCTGCGCTCAATTTCACTATGCCTGGTGAAAAACTAAATTTCTACGCGTCAAATCGAAAGCCTTGAAAAAAGAAGACTGTAATATAGTACTCTTATTTCGTTGTTAACATTCAATTTCTATATTAGCAACATTCTGCAAAATTCTATTCTTCTAACATCAAATTTTTTCTATTAACATAATTATGTAGAAATTTAACTGTTAATATCGTTATTAATATGAATTGACACTGCTAACAAAGCTATTAATATCCTATTACTCTGTTCATATCGTTGATGAAAACTCATTTTTGATCTTGATGATTTTTTGTAGACTTTTTATAGGCTAGACAGACGGCAGCGTTAATCCGGATTAATGGAGCACTTAATCCGAATAAAATACTAACCTGACAGACGGCAGTATTGTGGATTAACTAAACAGCTGATTACTGTATCACTATCAATTTCTGTCATCTGTCACTCTCGATATGAGAAAATCTACAAGAAGTATGTGAACTGAAAACTATCAGAAACTTGTAAATTGACATTCACAGTTCTTAATTGACAGCTGGATTTATTTGTTCGCCAACGCTTTTCATGTCGAAAGCTGTTAACAATTGTTGAACGTTTTTTTATAAGCGAACACACCTATTGTTTTGTAAGTTGGATCGAGAAAAATTCACAATTTGAAAATTTTCAGCAGTGTTGCCATTATTTTGAGAAATCGTAGAATTAATACGGATTAGCTGCAGTTAATGCCCGAGTTAATTTGAATTAAATCATTAATCCGGATTAACGCTGCCGTCTGTCAGGGCTATTATTTAAAATAATTAATCTGCCGATAGAAAAAAAAAAATTGATCTATTCTAATGCGTGGGTACGTATATTACATGCTTGCATTTGCAAAAGTATGGTTGTAGTAGTTGTTGTACAGCTACAAATGCTGTATTTCTTTTCTTTGCATTTTATTATACAAAAATGTATGTACATTCTGCGAGTAAAATGCTTGTTTTGCATAATTGCGTAATGTTGTAATGTGCACAAAATGCATTTGTTGAGTTATTTTTCGTAAATAATATAACGCGTGAAGAAGTGCTGCACCATATCAGATTTAATTCAAAATGAATATATAATATAAATGTAATTGGCATTGAAAAGTATACATAAAAGTTTTGTAAGCACTTTTACATTGTATTTTAATTTATTAATACAAATAAAGTAAGCTAGGGAAATATTTTCTATTTAAATTTGTATGGAATCATAGAAATTCAAATTTTTTCAAATAGCTAAGCAAATAAATATAAAAATAATTTCTTTAATGAATATTTGGACATATACATATCATATTTATAAGTATTCCAACAGATATTTACTTTAATTAACTAAGAAAATTACATATATACATGATTTTGTCGCACATTTGACGATGCATTCACATAAAATATGTGAATGCAATGCATAATTATATATGTAATATTTAATTAAAATATCCATTGCTGGAATTTATGCAAATATGTACACGTATGAAGTAAAATATGCAATATTTTGATCTTAAAAAAAAAAAACGATAAATATTTATATTAATGCATCACTTTTTCAGACAAAAAGTCATACTTATGAGGGTGAGGAATTAGTCGTTAATGATCTCCATATGAATTAAAATTTCTTAATAATTAATTAAAATTCCTCCATGTATAAAAACATTAATTCAAGTACAGTGAAGGCATTTAAAGATAACTGAATTGCAGAAGATTGTTCAAGGCCATTAAACAGTTTATCGGCACAGTTTTGTCACAAATTGAATGGATAAAATTCAAATAAAATCTTTAAGATAACAACATCTTCAAAACTTCTTCTTCTACAACCCGTAAACCGGATTGATGCATTCAAACTAGTCGGTTTTTATTATTAGAAAAGAATTGACCCTTAAGAGAAGCAAAAAGAAGAAAATTAAACAGTTTAAATATTATATATGAAAAGAGTTATGGATTTTTTTTTTGTATATAAAACCAATTTAAGAGATTTTTATCAGATAACTATTTATCAGAATCAGAAAAAAAAAAAAATACTTCATTTTGAGAACACAATACATGATCTAGAATTAATACCTATAGAATTAATACATAATAATAATAAATAGCATAATATATTAGCACAATAAACAACAACAATAAATAGTAATTATTAATATTCAATCGATTAGATTTCTATTTTTGTTTTGTTTTGTTAATTTCTTGTTTCATTTCTAAATGCATTGACACAAGGGAATACAATATTTGTCTAAATCATGAGGAAGGAAAAACAAAAAAAAAATGTATGCTAAAAAAAAAATTAATAGAATTTCATAACCAAATAGAGAGATATTGCTTTGTTTATTTTTCATTACTATAAACACATACACACACACACACACACACACAAAATGCTTAAAGAACATTTCAATCATTTCAAAACAAGACCAAAAAACATTCTCCACAAAGAAATGGTTTCAAATGGATTGAGAAATATTAAATTGAAATGGACAATCATAAACAAATAATTATAATAATCTATCTTATTCAATGTGAACAAGGTAGAGCAAAACGAGCTGGAACAGAAAGTGTTCTTGGAGAGGGAAAACATACAAATTTTCAAATGCATAAAAGAAGAGCAAATCAAAATGATGAGAATAATAATTATTAAATAAATTAAAAATCAAATAAAAGACGACATAAAACAGAGATAAATAAATAGATAAATTTATATAACAAATAATATAAATTAAGTATATTTTCATTTCGTTTTGTTGCGCAATTACTTGCGTAACGTACAAATATTTGTAGTCTTTGTGTGCAATAAATAGGTAATGTCCTTGAGAGTACAAAAAAAAAAATGAAAATAAAATCACGTAGGTACTTCTCAAATGCAATTGGGTGTAAGTAGTAGCTAGTAATATTGTATGTAGTTGTAAAAAGTAATCTTGTTGAAATTCTTATACTCCCTACTATTTGGGGTATCGTATAGTACGTATGTAGTTGTAGCTAGCATTCAGTATTTAGTGTCCGTTGTGAGTTAGTCATTGAACATAAAGTTAAATCGTTGAACTATTTTTTTTTTTTATAGCATTAAACGAAAACTATTCAGTGTTGTATGTATAGTACGTCGATATGACTATTAGGAATATGCGAGCATAGTAAGTAATCCATACATACCGTACATACATATGTGTCATATATACGTACTCACTTCTCTCAACATCTTATCTCTTATCATCCTATCTCTGAAGCACATTTTCACGAACTTTTTATATATTTTTGCCTTTTCTAGTATGATATTTTTTTATGCTTGTCTATTCTTAGTTGTCTTTTCAGTGTTATGCTGTAGTACAACAAGTAATAATAATACTAGTTGGCGTACAGTCAGTAGTAGTAGTAGTAGTAGTAGTAGTAGTAATCGTAGTTGCTGTCGAGTGAACAACTTTTCAACTGCATGACTATGTATAGTATAATACTCGTACACACACACTTGCATTTGCTATTATCATCAAGTGAGTGACTACTAAGAAGTTTCTATTTCTTTTCTGTTGTTTTTTTTTTTTCAGAGATTTTCTAGAATATCCCTTTATACATACGATATATCCTATTTTCTTGATTCTTGATGATGATACATAGAGTGAGCAAAAAAAAAAAAAACAAAAAAAAAACTACATATAAAATAATATATATACATATATAATAATAGTAGTATTACTGAAAAGTCTGTTATATTCTTTTCTTTTTTTTTTTTTTTTTTTTTGTAGAAGGTGGTATTTTTCTTTAAAGTCTTTGCTATAATAATACTCTTGCATATTGTATTTTGTCATAATTCATTGCTTTTCTTAATATGATATTTGTAAAAATTCCACAATGTTATTATAGTATTAATACGTCACAAAAACAAAAAAATCGAATCATATCATTTCTCTTTAATTAAAAGCAAAATAGTTTTACAAATGCTTTGTATTCAAGAAAAAAAAATTATATATAGTTAGCAGTCATTGCAGTTCATTTGCAAAACAGATGAATTCATCAAGCTTCTTCTTCTTTACGCATTAAAAAAATATACAACTTACGACTATACATAATTAGATAAGGCGTCTTTACAAAGAAAATACTTACAAAATTACAAAAATACAAAAAATCATTTTTCAATTTAAATAATTTTCTAATAATATTTATATAATTAAATGATTGAAATGATATTCTTGAAGGATGTTGAGTTTAATTGACATGGCAATAATATATGCTGAGGAGCTGTAAAAAAAAATGTAAATGGTTTCTGAAGGGTCATTTCATAGAGAGCGATCAATATTATAGGGAAAGGAGCATCAATATATGCTGAGAAACTTTGAAAAAAAGAACTGTCTACATGCGTTCTGTAAATGGTTTCTGAAGGGTCATTTAATAGAGAGTGATTCATATGATAGGGAAAGGAGCATCAACTCCATGTGTAGGGCTCGAACCATTCTGTGGATTAGGATCGGATAACATCTTCCGTATTATCTGAGAAGAAGACGATAGACAAAGAGGCTTATACTGGGGGAAAACCTACCGGGGTTATCACACTTCAAACTAGTGCTAGGGATATACAACCTAAAATGCTACAAGGACTGTATGAATCTAACGAAGAACAACTTGAGAATCATTACGGGATTATGACCAAGGCATTGTAGGTTGAACTATCACCTAACAAAATGGGGAATTTTCTATGATGCTCTTTGCAGGTCCTGCAACGATGACGACGAGAACGATAGGACGATAGGAACGTATTTCCGATTGATGCACAAGAAACAATGAAACACCTAGTAGATTTCATCATACCCGAGTACGAACTTAGACTCTGTAAAGTAGAACCAATACAAAAAATTAATCGAGGGAACTGGAGGAATACCACCTTGATCAAAAAGTTCCCGGAATAACCACCGTGTGGCGCTCCCATCCTTCCAAAAGTCAAAAGTACATCTATCTCTGTGTGTGTTGGCGATTTTTTACAATTTTCATGTTAACGTACCGTCGCACAGTGACATCATTATTCGTAATTTTTTGACGAAAAATGCAACAAATACCATCCAACAGCCACCGAATTCAACTGATTTGGCTCCCTGTGACTTCTTTCTGTTCAATCGAGTTAAAAAACTATTACGGGGAACGCGTTTCAGCAGCCGAGAGAAAATAATGGAAAAATCGCAATAAGCACTGGGATAAATGTACTTTTGGCTACGTAACTTTTGCAAATGTCAAGCTATGATGCTAAGATTTAGAGGGAATATCAACAACAGATGTACCAACTTAACAAAAAAAAAAACAGAACTCAAATTGGAACGATTATTCTGGGTAATTTTTGATCACGATGGTATGCCGAGACATTTCATCGTCTTCTTCAATCAATTTGTTGAAAACTATTGAGCTGGAAACTATGATTGCCGTGCTATGCTCTTTGGCTAACTTGAGACCAGTGATATTGTGCCAGTGGGGGTTCCAGAGATTTTTTGCAAATCCTCAACAAGTGCGTGGGAGGAAGACACTAAATTTCTGAAAAGTTGATTGCATTTTTGTAACTCTTCAGGCTTGGTGAAAAAAAATGTGTGCTTTGATTGCTTATGTCGAACGAATTATGTCGAAAGCGTTATATCGAACGAATGGAAAAAGCAGCTCCAGCAAAGGAGATACATATATTATTCGAATTTCAATTATTTAAGCCGAAGCCGTTATAACTGCCAACTAAAGAAGTTGTTGTTGAACAATTAAGCCTCATCATTAATCCTAATTCATTTACAGCCGTTATAACTGCCAACTAAAGAAGTTGTTGTTGAACAATTAAGCCTCATCATTAATCCTAATTCATTTACAGAATTCATCTATACAAAATTTTTTTCTTCAAATTTTTATAAAACAAATGAAAAAACATGCATATTAAGAAAAATTTAAATATGAGTTTGTGCATGTGTGTGAGTATGAGCATATTTAAAAATAAATTAATACTCAAAAAAAGAAAATTTTTTGAAAATATTTTATAAATTTAAAAAATTTTTCATTTCAGCAATGAATAGTGAATACATACGTATTCATTATACGTTAATTATGAGTTGGACGGACGACGTAAATTATGTGAAAGCAATTTTATTATTTTTTTAAATCCTCAAACCACATGAAAATTCTTGATGAAATATGAAAATAAAAATTCGAATTGAAAAATGTGTTGAAATTTATTCATCATCACTGAACCATTTAAATGAACGATTAAAGAAATATATGCAAAAAAAAAAAAAAACTAATAATAATAAAATGAGCAAGTCCTTATTTTTCTCTTCGCTTTTTTCTGAGTGTTAACGTATTTGTACTGGACGTATATACTCGTATATAAATTTATATTATATACAAGTATTAAGGATACGCTCAAGTGATCGACCGAGTGTCACAACGACATTGCGGCATATATTTTTATTTTATATATTGTATAAATATGTACATATTTATTTTAACTCGGCATCATATCGCATCGCTGGTGTTTGCCTGGCAGCCTATTATTTGCTTGGTTGCAGGAAGGACGTAACTCAACCGCAAATGAGATAAATTGCTTGCAAGATAATTGAACATATAAATTGTAAATATATGTATATATATTCTACCATATCCACACACACAAGCACACAAATACAAACAAAATAAACTCGAAATATATTTAAATGTAAAAATAATAATAAAACACACACTCACTCACACACATAAGTATATACTGAATATAGCTGTATGTGTGTCTGTTTATGGTTTCATTAATTTTCGAATAGTAATGCATTTTTATCATATATATAGCTCTCTGCCTTTTGTTATATGTTACGAGTAGTTATTGTAGTAGTATGTAGCTACTATGGATGTTGTTGTAGTCGTACTTACATAAATATATCTATAAGTATGTATGTATGTATGTATGTATGTATGTATGTATATTTGCAATTTATAATTATTCATGAAATAACAATAATAATATGAGAAATATGTTGGCGTATTGTATGCATGTACTCGTCGTAAATAAATAATCATATTTAATGCTACTATATAAACGCAGACTCTCATACCGATTGTACCTATAATATAACAAATATACATATTACTATTAATATTTAATGTATATAGTATTCTTTACAATTTTGTATTTTGTTTTTTTATTACTTATAGACTATTATTTTAATTGTATGCATAAATGTAATTGCATACGTTAGATTATGGACTCTTTGTATTCCGTTTGTTTTGTTGTTATTTTTTAATTTGGTTAATTTTTTTTTTTTCTTATTGTTTTACAATATTATCAATTCATTTATTTCGTTAATGTTCAATACTCGTATCTTTTGATTTTTGAAGTATATTAGAGGCGGGAATTAAAAAAAAAAAATAATAATATTACACAATGGACAGCATATTGAAAATTTGGTTAAAAATGTAACTTATGGCAAATTCCATATAACATGAAACAAGATTGCTTAAAAATGCCATTGAAAGTGTACAATAATTGCAACAAAATGAAAAAGTCAGTTTTCGAATTATCATTATTTGATTGGTGCGACAGGTCTCTCTATGAAAGAAGTCAATTGTGGTCAATTGTGCTATCATGCATATAGTATCCAATTCCTATCCATTTAAGCGACCGGACCTATGTACAAACTTCAGAAGATTCCTTATTAAAATCCCTGGGATTGGGCCCCAGGTTACCTCATACAATTATGTACTTCAGTCGTAGTGTTGGAAGAGTTTTACATCGAATTTTGAAATTGAGATTTTATAAAATTTATACCGAAGAGCTTTATAAATTGTATCGATCTTAGAGTAGATTGAATTGAGAAATATAAAAATAAAATAAAATCAAAATATAAATATTAATTTTTTTTTATTTTACTCAACTATTCAATGTGCCTGGGTCTAGTTAAATAAATATTTTACAAAAAAAAAAAAACTAAACGCTTCTTTCAGTAGAAAAAAATTTTTACACGATTGCTATTGTAAGAAAATAAAGATGGTAATAAATTCCAAAAAGATAAATTATTGATTTGAATTAATATTTGCACACATTTACACTGAAGCTTCGACAATTTAGGCCCTTCCAAATGGTCTAGAGTTTCTTTCTTTAAAAAACATTAGTTAAGGAAAAAAGGTTAAGCAAATAAAATTAAAGTAAAAAGTACAGATTCGATCTTCCACTCTTTGACATCGTCATACAGTTTATTTTTGCCTTATAGCCTAAACGTGTTAAAGTGCAGCGTTAATCCGGATTAACGACGCACTTAATCCGAATAAAATATTAACCTGACAGACGGCAGTATTGCGGATTAACTAAACGGCTGAATGTTGTTTTATTAGGTCTGCTCACTTACATTACTATCACTTTCTGTCATCTGTCATCTGTCACTCTCGATATGAGAAAATCTACAAGAAGTACGTGAACTGAAAACTATCAGAAACTTGTAAATTGACATTTATAGTTCGTAATTGACAGCTGGATTTATTTTTTCGCCAACGCATTTCATGTCGAAAATTGTTAACAATTGTTGAAAGTTTTTTATAAGCGAACACACCTAATATTTTGTAAAATGGATCGAGAAAAATTCACAATAGACAATTTTCAGCAGTGTTGTCATCGCAAGTTGTTCTAATCCTCTTTTATTTTGACAATTAACTCATAATAATAGAGTTAATGCAGATTAGCTGCAGTTAATGTCCGAGTTAATTCGAATTAAATCGTTAATCCGGATTAACGCTGTCGTCTGTCAGGGATATTAGAGGCTTATCTCTTGTTTCTAGGAAGAATCTTCGTATGTGAGATAGGAAGTAAAATTTATGAGCCCAATCCTGTTCTCTTGGCAAGAGTGAAGTGTTAGCTAATATCCACATTAAAGAATGATCAAAAATCTATGATTTTTAATAGTTTTTGTTCCACTCTCTTTCGATCAAGCAAAACAGCGAAGCATCAAGCAACTACATGAACGGCATTATTCTGCAGATTTGGCTTCTGAGAGTGTTGCTTTCAATTTTCAAAATATGGCTCTCAAACAAAAGATCCCTGTCGAATGTGCTCCTTGAAAATTATTTGGTGGATTGAAGAGACTTGAAAATATGTTTAATACAAATACAAAATACAAATTCAGCCTTGTGCTCGTACAAAAAACCGTCCTTTTCAAAATTTTTTGAATAGATTCATTTGTAAGTTATGTGGGATCAAAAATTGGTAGTGAACAAAGTGGAAATTTGGTATGTTTTACAATTAAATTACATGCACTTTCAGTTTCGTCGATTACATTTCGACATTTTCGATGTTAAAGATGCACCTGACCATCGGCAATGGTCAAACGGAATGAAATGGATGCATTTCTTAAACGGATGATGACTGGATATGAAAAATGGGCCACATACGACAATATTGTCGTGATCAAAACGCGGTGAAGTGACTTAAACGATTGGACCGGAAAGGAGTGGTCTGCTGTTAGCTGTTTTCCTGTGGCCAAACACTCTACTCTCTTAGCGGCCTTAATTGACCAACCAAAGAAGTATTGTGTTCCACAACACTTGCATAGTGACTCGTTCGAACCTCTGGGAGTTTGGTTTGAAAATTTTGATGCAAGACTTGACAAAATCATGGATTTTTTTTGTCTAAGCCTAATATTAAAAAAAAAAGTATATATATATCTTTAAGAATGATAGTCAAACATAAATAAAAAATTAAATAAATTGAATTTCGTCAACATTTGGTTATATCTCAGATCTTTCTAATAAATATGTATTACATAGAAGATTTGATCCAACTGCATGAATTTCTTTCCTCTGTTGCTACTTTTGTGCCTATTCCTATGAATTTTGTATTCATTTCATTTGCATTGTGACTGTGATTGTTTGTAATTCATTGAATTTCCTCTTTATATATATATTATATCTTATATACTTATATTAAACTTTACACATACATACATTTTTTATATACATACAATCTTATTGAATTAATTGATCATTATTGGAAAGTTCTTTGTGTTTGTGTCTACGTGTGTGTGGGTGTGTGTGTGTGTATGTTTATTTTAGTAACTTGGAAGCTCAAAGAGATTTGTTTTGTTTATTTTATTATTTTTTTTTTTTTGACTTTACTAATTAATGTATGTATGCTTTCGATTGTAAGAAATATTTGATGAGTGTAATGCAAAAAAAATATGTAAAAATATTCAATATGGTGAGAAATAGCTTGTTGAAAGCATCTACTATTGATACATATTTACATATAATGTATGTTATATTGTAAATTTTGCTATATAACAACAAAAATTAACAAATAATAATTAAATCTTATTATATTTTGTTGCTGTCTGTTTTTCGTTAGAAATTTTTAAACATTTTTGAATGCAATAGAAAAGCTCTAATGAAAAGGTAAAATTTACAATATGCAACTCCTGTTTTAATAATCTGTTTTTTTGTTTACTTTGTTCTATCATATGCACATTATAATTTTTAATAATTTGTTTTATAATTTTTTTTTTTTTTGCTCTTGTCAACGTAATAAATGCAATTTTATATTCACAATAGTTTAACAATGTAATCGTGTGTGTGTGTGCATTTCAGCAATTTATTGCTGTTTTTTTGTTCTGTTGTCCCTTTATAAATGTTATCTTAATTAGTTTAAATATAATGCAGATGTCATGAATGTTGCTAATTATGCATGCGCAGCACACGCGGACACACATTAACACACACACATACATCACAGAAACATTCATGCATGCACACGCACACACACCTACCACAAATGCATAGTACTAACTAAATTCAATAAATTATGCTAATTGTAGTTATCATTATTACTATTAAATATTCTTTCACTTATTTTTTTCTGTCATTATTATTTATTTGGGTGTTGTTGATTTTTTGTTTTTGTTTTTTTGTAGTTTACTTTAATACATAACAAATATTTTATATGTATATTTATGACTATATAATAATATAATTTAATTTAATATCAATTCTGTGTGTTTTTCTTTTTTTTCGTTTAAGTTAATTTGTCAGTATTTAAATTTTAATTGAATCTCATTATTGTCAGTAGTTTTCGATTTTTCCTTTTTTTTTCATTTACTAGCTAATGCTATTTTTATGCATGTATTCATATATATTAAATTTAATTATTAAACATAAATAATTAATTAATATAGTTAATTATTATTGAGTTGTGAGTTTGCTTTTTTGGTTTTGATTTTGTTTTTTTTTTGGGAATTTTATTAACATTGGTTCATTCATTAATTAATATATAATTATTGTAATTTTTGTTGTTTTTACTATTTTTGGTTTAAGTAGTTTTTGTATAAATTTTTGGTTAAATACGATGACTTTGATTGTTTGAGTCTTTCTGTTCGTTTGTTTGTACAATAGTTCATTTATTTCTCAAATACGTTGTATGCCATTTGCTTGATTGTATTTAAACAGAAAATGTATTTTTGTGATACTTTAATTAGCATTTTAATGAATATTTTCAATTCATTCAATTTATCCAATTCCATATCAATTGGGTATTTTTATTTATATAAATATGCTAAATAGTTGAGTAAGTGGGTGATATTTCTATCTGCAGTGACAATCAGGCTGTGCTGTTGGCCTTGGACAACCCTTTCACCACTTCCTATATAGTGGAGGCTAAATTATGTCGGAAGACACAATAATTTATCACTGATGTGGGTCCCTGACTACGTGGGAATCGTAGGCAATGAGAACTCTGATGCATTAGCAAGAGAAGGTTCTGCGGCTGATTTAATCGACGCTGAGCCTGCTTTGCCACTACCCGCTGGAGGCCACGGTCTACACCTGGGCTAATCTAGTCCATAAATTGACCTAACAGACCGAGAGAGGCTGCAGATGGACGAAATCCATGTTATCTAATATATCGGGTAAATGGTCGCATTTCCTTCTATCACTACGTAGAGGGCATTGCAGAATTCTAGCCGGATTGGTAACAGGCCTGCGAAAACACATGGAAAAGGTAGGACTAGGAGGCAGTGCACCACAGGATCTACTCTGATTTCTTCGGAGAATGGGCAGATTTAAAACACAATGAAATGGAACTTCGAGTGCAGTACAATGGATCAATTAATGTCTGAGTGCTGCGCTTGATTTCTTATTGTTCCAAAAAGGAAGAAAAAAAAAAAAGGTGGGGGCCATTGTGATACAATTTCTTAAATTCGTTGCTGTATCATCTATAACACTTGGTTGGCTAACTTTAGTGTACCATTCCATTATCTAAGTTCAAGGGAATGGAATTAGAAATATCTGAATCTCAGGTGAGTTTAATCTGACTTTAGCTGATGACTCCATATTAGACGCGATTGTGGATGGGATTGAGACTCAGATTCACTAGATTCAGTTCACTTTATTTTGCCTAACCATTTTAGCATAATTCGACCGTAAGTTAAAGCTATAGACTAGCCTTATAAATAGGAAGAGAAAAGAAAATCACTACGGGAGTTATTGGGATTCTCTCTAATAGCCAGATTACTGTAGAAGCACTAGGATTACTCGCTTCGCTTCGGCAATTACAAGATGAATTCGAGCTGGTGCGACTTTCAAATTAAAAATTTTACTGAATTTTCAAGATTGGGCACCTCACTGAGCTTCCGTAAGCAAGTAATACATGTAAAAATCGCATGGAAGGCAAATGACCTTCGGATATGTTCTCTCATGGACAAAACTGAGCTAAAAAGCTTGTCCTCGCTAAACTGAAACCTTAGAAAAATTTTGCACAGTTTAGATGGAAGCGTGTTCAGGGTCATGGTATGACTTTTGCAAAAGCTGCACAGTTTAAGGAGGACATAAATCAACTGCATGCATCTGATATTGATTATTATGTGAAATTATATGGAAAACGCTATAATGCGAACATTATACATAAATACTATTTAATTTGAATTTTTTATGGAGAAAAAAAATATATAAAAATAAAATTATGCATATATATTAATAAAAAATAAATAAAATCAATTTATTTTCATTTTAAACAATTTTTGTGATGCATAATTAAAAATGATTACCTAGAGAGATGTAAGCTCACAGTGGCATTCCCAAATATCAGCAATAAAGTTTGTGTGATTTTTCTAAAAATTATTGTATAACTCTATTTTATATTTACTCTGAAACGTTTCAAATTTTAATGATGATATTAAAAAGTTATTTTCTTTTTTATTGATATTTTTTTCGTTCAAATATTGCCCCTGTACACAATTCTAATCAATTTTAATTATCACATAAAGGTTACTAGTAGTTATTTTACAAGCTCTAAAATCAACTTCAAATAGTTTATACTCGTACGTATCGTACAATAGTAATAGCAAAATCCGGGGGTATAAAAATAAAGTGAAATTCATTATGAAAATAAGTGCAAGAAAAGTCATTGCGGACAAAACTAATTCATTAATATTTTACAGCTTTGGCAAAAGGCAAAAGGGTGTATGTAAGTGCATAAACTGATGATGAATGTAATAAAAATCCAATTATGGTTATCATTTACAATTTCCGATAAAATTTGAAATTATAGTTGTTTGCATTCTGTATGTACTCAGTGTTGATGATAAATTTTACAACCAATACTATTTAATAGCGCACATTTAAGGTAAAATAAGAAGAAAACTTCGTACAAGGAATGAACTTGAATTTAGTCTTACTTTGGGCTATTTATGAATATAAATGCTGCTTGGTATGATTCTATTCAATTTACTCATATACGAGAAACACCGTCAAAGAAGCGCTAATCGCAAAAATCCCTTTGGCTTTTATATGTATCTGATCACAATCGGAGCTGATTATATCATAAATGCGTGTATGTATCAATCACGACCACAATTTCATGAATTCTTCGGTTAGTACAAGTGTGCGTACCTATCTAGACTCGAATGTATGTACATATGTTTGTAATAGAAGCATAAATTATGTTCACACGCTCGGTGTACCACAAAATCAAAGCAAATGTAGTATATTGTGAAACCCATGCGTTGAATGAATGGCAGAGGCTGGGGGGAAGAATGCTCATCATAGTAATGAGATTTATACGAACAAACAAACGTCATCGTATATGCAGCGTATAACAACGTTGTGATGGTGGCACCAATAATCAGCCGCTAACATTCATATTCTAAAATGAAGGATTGTTGTTGTTGTTGTTGTGCTACACCACTACCACCACCAATGGATGACGTTGATGCCATTTTTGATGATTTACCCAACAAATTTACTTGTGATAAAATTTGTTTCGACGGGAATTTACCATTCGTTATGGCAGTGGAATTTGTCGATGATGATGATATGGCGGTGGTGGTGGTGGTGGTGGTGGTGGTGGATGAAGCGTATGCCTGTGAGGAGAGACTATCTACAGCTGCACCGACACCATAATAATTGAGAGCTGTTACAAGTGGTGCTGCCGCCACCATCGTCGCTGATTGCGAGTTATGTGAATGTGAAGGTGAACGTTTGGGGAAATCGCGTTGTGAACGTTGTGATTGGTATGAAGATGCTATGGGCAATTGATAGTTGTTGTATGCGCCAACAGATGATGATGATGTATTCTGATGATGTTGATATAAAGTGTGCGGGGTGGCGATGGCGCCAATACGTTTCGCTGAAGTTTTATAATCTGTCGTTGACACAACAGCAACCGTTTCATTTGGTTCGGCACTTTGCGGTGTTGCATTGCTGCGTAATGCAATGAAAGTGTCAAAATTATCCGAGGACGATGTATTCGATGTGGTCGAATTGCGGCGCACATAATAATTGTTACTGGTATTGTGTAAAGACTGCTGGTGTTGTTGTTGTTGTTGTTGTTGTTGCTGCTGCTGGTGCATGTACTTGTATTGTATGCTTGTCGCATTCGCATTATTGGGTAAATTCAATTTGTATTGCGGCTGGAGATTTGTTTGCGACACTGATGAAGTTGATGACGACGATGTCGAGAGGGATGAGGAGTTTACAGAATGTGCCGGAGGATTTTGTTGTTGATAGTACTTGCGTAAATTCTCCAGAATATGGCGATTATTTGTGGTGGCTGTTATTGTAGTCGCATTGGCCGATGAGACTATGTTTGCGGATTTACTGCTATATTTACTGCCAGCACCACCAGCCCCACTGTCGGCGGCAAACATTGTTGCGGAATTTGTTTGCGAAGCCAAGTACAATGGTGATAATGATGGAGGATTTTTCAATGCAATTGCTGATACTTTTGTTGATGCTTGGTACATAGATTTTGTCATTCCTGCTGCTGCTGCTGCTGCTGCTGCTGCTGATGGTTCGGTGGTATTGTTGGAATTTTTCGCTCTAACAGCGTAAATATTTGACGATGCTACTGCTGAGGGTGCCACTGTTACATTATCATCAGTGTCATTGTCATCGTTGAAAATGTAACGACTTCCTGCACTGCTAGCACTTCCGGCATAACCATCATCAACTCTGTCACCATCAGTGTCAGCAGTTAGCGAAGCAATCGAAGCATCAAATAGTTGTGCTGGAATTATGCCATCGGCAGCAATACCTGTCGGTGTCGCTATTGCCGCCGCCGTTACTTTTCGTTGAGATAACGATGTCATCGCCGTTGCTGTTGTAATCGTCTTTGACAATTTGTCACGTTGCTGGTATTTCGAATGTTGTCCTCTGAATGCTGTCGTTGCTTTCTGTATCGCTGACTGTCTCAATTCCGCATCTGCTGTGCTGCCTGCAAATGTAACACCATCATCAGAACTTGCGGTTAAGTGGTTGGCGGTTATACGCTGTCTTGTCATAAGCAATTTTTTGCCACTATCACCATAGGTATCTGTATTAAAATCTTGTATAGCATTAGCTACCTGAGACTTGTAGGAGAGACGCTGTTGATTTGTCGATTGTCGCTGGTGACAGTCATAAGCAGCGACATTGATTTGCGATGAATTTGCCAGCGCCCCTAAAAGAATACCATCGTCTATCGTTGGATGCAAATCAAAATTGCTATCGTCATCGTAATCCTCATCGCGCTCCATGTTGTCGATTAAATTGGCAGCCGTAGTGGTGATGGTCGGAGTTTTCTTTTTATGTCGATGAAAATGTTCCAAGTAACTTTCGTATTTCAAGTCTTTTGCCTCTCCCCCTGCAACTCTTCCATCGTTAGCATCAATTTGTTGCTGTTGCAGATGTTGATTGAGCGAACGATAGAAATGGCTCTCAGCCAAATTTTTATTATATGATGCGAGAAAATTTTGTTCATCTGTTAAGAGAAGTGGCGGCTGGTGGTGGTGGTGGTGGTGGTACCAATCAGGGCTTAAGCTACTGTACGCTGGGTGATGTTCATATTCAGTCGATTGTTCATCGTTGTCAATATCATTGACTAGTATGCGTATGCCTTCATCCAAATTGCTTGAATGTAGATAATCCACTCTTCTTCGGCGATTATTTATATCCTGTGCATCATCATCATCATCATCATCATCATCATCATCATCGTCGTCATTGTCGTTGTCATTGTGATTGAACATATGGAAGCTGGCTTCGTTTTCACACCGCATTAAATCATCCACATCGGTATTAGTTAAATTATTGGCAAAGAATTGTGACATCTTGGGATGTTCATAACGCAATTGGCTTATTTCCTCGTTGTTAAATGCTTCATTTGCAATACCAGGACTCGTCGTGGTGGTGTGGTTGTGTTCAACGGCCGGTGTCGTAGTTGTTGGTCCACTAAATACCGAAGCATAATCTGAGCTGCTCATCGAATCGGAATAAACTTTACGTACGCCTATATTGCGTTCATGTGTAATGGGTAAAGTGCCAAGATTTTCATAATTCATAGCTGCTGATTTCTTACCACCTCCTCCACCTCCAGTACTATTGATGACCGCTTTGTTTGCCGCCGATAAACTGCGCTTGTGTGTTTTGTTCGCATTACGTTGCATTTTTGTCGATTTGGCGGACAGTATTGGTTGGTTGTTGCTATCTTCCGAATCAGTTGTTCTCGCTTCTTGCTGCATCATCATAAGATCGAGTTGCTTTTTGAGTCGTGAGCCCGATACACGACCCACTGAATGCGCTGATTTCTTTACATCTCTTAGATTTTGATCGAAGTTTTCTTCCAGATATGCATCCAAATAGTGCAGATTTCGTGAGAGATCAATTTCAGACTTGTAACTCTTATAGATGGTCGCTTGTTTGCCGCCAGCACCAGCGACTGCATTGGATGCTGCTGCTGCGCAACGCCGCGACTCATAGTTGTTAATGTAGGCGCGATCATTTATGAAACGAAAACTTTCATCCTTTGCCAATGGATTGAAGCCTGATTCGCCTGATGCAGTGGCTTGCTTAAAGTTGCGACACTTATCGCGAATTTTCTGCAGACCCTGCTTCGTCTTTGCATGCAAACGTTCGAAATAGGAATGTTGCTTTGGTGTGCCAGAGCCACCAATGGCGATTGTCGATTGAAATGAGTTCGTGTCGTAGGCACGTATGCTGTGTATGCTTTGTGTGCGATTCGGATATGTAATCTTTAGTTTTTTCAGTTGTGGCACAACGACCGTGGCAGCGGAGGCAGCTTCTTTACTGAGCGGTGCGCTGTGTGTGGACGATGATTTGTGCAGCTTGCGAAGTGAAAGATTCTTGAAGACGAGTTTCGATTTTTTGCTGCTGGATTTGCTGTAGCCAGAGCTGGCAGAGGTAGTGTTGCTGCGGCCAGTGTCCTTCGTCATCGAAGCATTGCTACTAAAGTCGTGTCGTTCGAAATGACTTACCGTCGTACCGTCCCCGCCATACAAACATTGATGTTCTGGTAGCAGATGATTGTTGTGACGTCGCTTCTGTTCTGCCAAATCGAAGAAACGTTTAATACTGCGATCGGAACCATGATGTTTGGGAGGATGCTTTCGGAAAGCACGCTGTGCAGCATTGGACATGCGAAAGCGTGAATTCACGCTCAACATGAGCACATTGTCATCGTGAAAGATGGAAAAGGGATTCATAATGACGCTGCTGTTATCATAGTTGATGCTGCTGTTGCTGGTATCGTTGGTGGGTTGCTGTTGCTGGTGCTGATAAGGGTTGGAGAACGACGCCGCCGTGGTATGACCGCGATGCAGCGAATCTCTGTACTCGGTGCCAGCATATCGGCTACCGATGCTGCCGAGTTGCATTTCCAATTGACTTAACGATCTACGCTTACAGACTAAAGACTTAGAATCTAATACGACTACAACATCATTCGCATTCGCAGCAGCCGTATCGGCAGCGAAATCATAATGCAAAATATCTGTGTCAGACTTAATCTTACGTATGCTACGCTGTTGTCGTCTACGTTTCACATAACCACGTCGACTCATCTCCTTGAGGGAGGTCGATTGTTTGCGAAACCGATAAAACGGATTGTTAATGCTCAACTTTTGCAATAGCAATTCGCTATCGCTATCGTCAAGTAATAAAATCGATGACGAAGAATTCATCTGTTTCGCATCGCAATTACTCACAGGCATTTCAGCCTTCAATTGCTGCTGCTGGCTTATACTATTTATACTATCACCAAGTCGTTCGGCATTTTTACTGCCGTCGTCATTTTTCGCATTGTTCTCGTCGTTATTGTCATACGGGTTGCCCTTAGAGTCGTCATCGGCATGTACTAAGTTTAAGTTCAGCAATTTACTACTTGTCCGCTTCACACAGTTCATATTGTTTTCTAAGCTAATGCCTTTACTATTATTGCCAGGATGGCTTTTGTTGTCACTACCACTACTACTATCGCTACTATTATTATTAGCCCTATTACAGTTATTGCTATGACTTTTACTCATATGCGTTGTTGTAGTAGTACTTAAACTATTGGAACTATCTCTGTTGCTGCTGCTGCTGTTGCATTGGCTTTGATTTCTTATTTTGGTTGCAGTTGTTGTTGTTGTTGTTGTTATTGGTGTTGCTATTGCTGTTGCTGCGGTTGGTATTTTTATCGCTTTATCGCTTACCGCTGTCATTTTCGTTGTTGTCCTTGTCGTCGTCGTTGTTGTCGTCGCATCAGCAATAGCAACATTAAGCGTTTTATAGTCTTTGTCTTTGTCACTACTACACGAGGAAGGAGGCTCTACGCTATTATTCTGCTCATTGTCACTGCCACTACTACTTGGACACTTTATGCTAAAATTGATCGTTTTACTGGCACTGGTGGTGGCGGTGGTGATGTGATTCTCATCATCATCATCATCATCATCATCGTCATGGTCGGTTTTGTTATGTGCTTGTTTGACAAAATCAAATTCAACAGCACCACCACCACCACCACCACTATCAGTACTCTCGTCATTGTCATTGTCATCATTATTGTCAAGCTGAAGTCTGTGTTGCGTTTGAGTATCGGCATTCTTGTTATTGTGAATTTGATTGTTCGCATTGTTGGCTATATTGGCAGCATTCTCATCCTGTGTATTCATATTTAATGTGTTCTTATTATTGTTCATAGTCATGGTATTTGTGATGTTTGTATTGTTGTTGTTGTTGTTGTTGTGTGTAGTGGTGGTATTGTTTGTTGTGTTGTTGTTGTTTGTGTTTATATTACTATGATTAATTGCCTGCTAGACCCTAGTAGGCGGCTGTAATATCATTGCAGCCATTCGTACCTTCATTGCTTCGGGTGATCCATGTCCGGGATGTGATGAGTGCTGTTGTTGTGATGGCTGTTGCGATTGCTGATGCTGGTGCTGATGATGGAATCCAGCTGGTGTTGTATAAATGGAATCACCTTGTGGACCGCTTGTGCTATCGGAACGTGATTTCAAATCAGCTTTTTCACTGTGAAAAAGGGAAAGAGATAAAGTAATCATTAGTTTTGTTGAAACTTTTTATAATCACCAATGTGAGCCTTTTGGCTAATTACATTTACGTGTATCTGTGTAATATTGTCAACATAAAATTTATATTGACACTTGATGAATAATCTATCAACAATATCATTATCTTAATAATAATTATGCGAATGTTTGTAAAAAAATTTCGGAAATAGACAATCTTCTTTGATAAGTAAGAGTGCTTTAGTAGGTCCAGATGAACCTAGAACGGTTTTAATAAGACTTTAATAGTTCTAGTAATTTCGTTAGTAACAGTTCTCCGAAGCAGATATTTCGATACAGCTTCTATATGGCAAACAGAAAGAAACCCAAAAAGCTTTATATTTCCCCTAAAGCTTTTATAGAGCTTCCTTATGCTTTGATAATGTTTCGATAATGCTTCGATAATATTTGTTCTTTTAGTAACAAGAATACTCAAGAATACATATAATTTCTCAGTGAGAAGTGCTTCCAAGAAGCTTTACGGAGCAAAAGTGCATTATGGGATCTTATTTCTATAAGCTTATGCCAAAGTACAACTTGTTACTTGGGTTTATATGAGTAGTATATAATATTATAGTGTGATGCGCCCATTTCTTCTGATACTGTTATATAATCTATATAGTTATTCAATCGACAAACAACTTTTCATAGTTTTATTACCTCTTTCTTCCGTTTAATTTCTTCCAATTACAAATTTTAACATCTATCTACTCCTCAACTTTTTCACAAACATCTTCTATGCTCAATTTAATGTGTTCACTCAAAATAGACTTGTGCTATATGTATGCAGGTATTTTTTTTGCCAATACTACCAAATCATCATTAAAATCATAATAAAATGAAAATGGCAGCAGTTTGGTTTTGATGAGCCACTCTCAAATTTATCGCAATAAATTTTGAAATGTGAATACTTATAAATAAGTATGGTCCAACAACTGCTGGCTGCCATTGTGAATAAACTGTTTAAATGATAGTGGTAGTAAATGAAAGATGGTCAGTAGTAAAAGAAAATAAGAAAATAAAAAAAACACGAGACAGAATTTTATATTTTTGTACAGATATTGGAAATTTTAATAAATTTGTCCAATAGGAAAAACTAAAGTGTATTTTCAATATACTGAAACAATTTGTGGTATTTAAAAAGGTAATAGTAGGGAGAGTAGGCATATTAATTGGTATACAGATTCGTATTATTATTATTATTATATATTTTAGGTATTATCCGAATCAGACCACTTATCTGGGTCCCTTTTCGTCCCTCAAAGCGTGTGTTAATTACTTTTTTTTTTTGCAGAATTCTTCTACTTCCTTCCTCATAATAACATCACGCGTTATTTCAAGCATGTCTTTGTGGAGTATGATCCACATTTCGAGTTCATCAATAAATTGGCGACCCAGTGCTGACATCCTCCTGCTTGCCAATGCAGGACACTGGCATACTATGTGTGCCGCGGTCTATGCCTCTTCCATGCATAATCTGCAAATGTCAGCATCCTCCCCTCCAACAAGACCCATCTTGCTGAGGTGGTACTTGAAATTGCCATGCCCTGTTATTAATGCAGTCCTCCCCGATTCACTGCCTTTTGATAGCCTCAATGAAGCCTATGCCTGTCTACAAGTGGATAAGTTCTACCATCTCATTAGATGGAATTTCTTTATCCACTCTTCGACCTTTGGCTTTACCGTCCCGTTGTTAAGAGCAACTACTGGTTCCAGTCCATAAAACGCAGCTTCAGATCATTGTCTAGCCAAGGCGTCTGCAGCTTCATTTTGTTCTATACCAATGTACCCCTTCACCCACATAAGAGTAATTGCATTACTACGAGCACAACCGTTAAGTTTCTGAACACATTCAAACGCCAACTTAGAAGATATCGTAGGTTGTTGCTGTCGGCTGACCACCGCCTGGTTATCAAGTGCTGGCAAGATTTTCTTATCTTGCACCTTTCCATTCAGTAGATGGTCTAGCGCATGCATTAAACCAAGCAATTTTGCTTGATAGAGCGATACGTATCTTCCCAGATTCAGAGTGCATGCCAGTCCCAACTCTTTTGAGAAGATTCCAGCACCCGCCTTGCCATCCATTAATGAACCATCAGTGAAAATACTGATATCATTTTCCCCACATACATCATAAGCGAGGCCGTCTTCAATGAGTGTTCTGTGTAACTTTCCAGTCATCTTCAGGCTGCCGATTCCTTCCATTGGTATTTGCGCCTCCTTTACACTGCTATATAACAGTGACAGGATACTCCTGTGCCCTATCTCCGTGCCGAATCCATACCAATAATTGGTTGTCTTCAGACGTAATGCTGTTAATGCCGCTGACTTCATAATATGCAAGCCCAACGGCAGCAGCCCCAGAAAGACTTCCAATGCTTCTACTGGGGTCGTCCGGATAGCTGCGGTAATCCCAATACAAGCCATTCTTTGCACTCTATCTAACTTGTTTTTCGCGGTCATAAGTAAATATAGTAAAGAAATGTAGTTATTATTTTTTATTTTTTATTTCTTATTATTAATGTGTTTCGGTTGTCTTTGGCCACAACAAACTGCTGTTCTTTATCAATTTTGATGTCGTATAACCTGATAGTGTCATTCATTAAGTATTGGCCAATTAAACTAATTTGGTTATAAGTAATCTGAATCTAAGCTTAAAAAATATGGAATAGCCACCATATATGCCGAAATAATATATCTAAAATATATATTGAGAAATGACAAGAAATCTTGTTCGTCATAAATATGAACTTAAAGAAGTATAGATCTGACGACTTCAGAAACATTAGTCCCCATATAAAATGTTCCATTTATCAAAATTCAATATATTTATATGTAGTACATTATGAATCTTTCAAGTGCCCCTCTAATTCTACTTACATACTGGCATTGAATTAAGCATCAAACATTTTTTTTTTTCGTATCAATAAAATTTAATAATACATAAATTAGTAATTGAGGTAGAAAATTAAAAAAGTTTATAATCTTGTTGCAAAAAAATAATTGTTAAAAAAAAAAAAAGAAAACAATTAAATCACACTTTATCCAATTTGCATGAGGTTTAACACCAATGCAACAATATTTTTATACTCACTCACGATTTGTTCATGCAAATATAAAAATGGTGGGCCATTTAAATTGAGTATTACGAGTATGCACATCAAAATTGAAATACAATTTCCTCTATTCGTACATAAACTCAGGCCAGTTTTTCATCTCATCCACATTCATTTTGTTTATACATATAATATGTACATGTGTATGTTGTACATACTCATAGTAAATGAACTCACTGACCTAACGTCCAAGCAATTTTATTTATGTACGTGTAATATTGTGCTTACTTTTTTTTGTACATACATGTGTTGAGCTCAGTATAGAAGTGAAACGATGATAGCAAGAGAGTATACCTGCATATATGTAGTACATATGTACCTACTCATACACATACACATATGTGTAAATGTTTTATAAATGCTTTTAAAACAATGCACAACGAATACATAGTAACAATCGTACATGCAATAAACATCAGTGGGTGTATGTATGTATCAACAAACTAACATATAAGCTTAAAGGTAAAAAAAAAAAAAAAACAAAGTTTATAATCGTCATAACTCATAACTATGACAGTGGTGGTGGTGATGGTGGAGATGGTGGTGGTGTCGGTGTTATTTGTAGTACCTTTTACCTTTACAAATATCTATAAGCATGCCAGTTGGATATACAAATAGTATACATATTGTATGATTGTGTTCGATTCATAGCAGAAAAAACGTGTTAAATGAACAAAATAAAAGAAGTGGAAAAAAAAACTAGAATTGTAAAGGTGTTCGTACCCCAGTGAATGTTCGTGTTGCTCAATGCACAATACACTACAGTAATGCCCTTGTGTATTATATGTACAAAAATAAGTAGTACATGCTACAATAGTAACAAAAAAATGCACGTTTTTGTATGCACATACTCGTATATATGTATTTACATGTGTATGTGGTGTAAGCTCCTTTATTCAAGACACAATGGTGAATGGAGTATCTAATTAAAAGGGTGAAGAAAAAACAATGGTTCAGATTTGGCATAAAAATTGAAATATGAACTAACCACTCCTTTCATCAATTTATTGATTTTATTTTTGGTTGTTTTTTTTTTTTAATTTTTACTAAATGGTTCCCACTTCACTGTACGTCACTGTTGGTGGATGCCAAGTTGAATGCGTTACGATAGCATAATATAATCTTGTGAGTAATGTTTTTTACGCATGGTCTTATGAAGTATTTATAGTTTTGTTCAAAAATGAAAAATTCCAATTCTTGAGTGGAGGAAACCATTAAGTATAGATCGAGCTATTTTAAAGTAGCATCAATAAATATACAATTTTCAAAATCGATTATAATATCCTACATCCTAGCTCAAGGGTATAATCATTTTGGTCAGATATTTAAAGTCGATTTAAAGATATCTGTGCATTTTTCCGTCCGCCTGACTGTCTGTCATCTTGCTGATTCATACAATGTTTTGAACAAAATTTTATTTTAGCGAAATTTGCTCAACTGCCCTATAGAACAAATAAAGGGCCCTTCAGGATCTCTAAATGCCACATACATATTTATTTATTTATATATATATTTTTTTTTAATTCCAAAATTGACAAACTGTGGCAGAGCTTCTCTTCCAGTACTCTTTGGCGTGTTAAATTTTTGAACATATTAGAAGAGACCTATTTAGATTAGCCGGTTCTGAATGGTAAAACCCTTCTCACATCATTTTTTCTCAGTCATAGAGCTTTGTCAGAAAATTTTTCCTGGCAAATTGTTTCTGGTTGAAGAATTGCAAATTACTTGCCGACAGGTGGGCACAGTTCGAAAGAAAATTCTATTTGATATTAAAATTGTGCTTTAGCTGGGCATTGAACTCACGACCTACAGATCAGATGGTTAAAAATTAAAACCGTAATAACTTAGCCCTTACGTTGAGGAAAGTATTTTTGATATACTGATTAATATTATTAGTAGAAGTAGACATTTTTTAAGCTCCACTAACTAATATTCCATCTAGAACATGTATTTGACATTCATATTGATCAGATCAGAATCAGTCGTATTTGGACAGTAAATAATAAATTGAGTTATTGAAAGTTTATTTAAAAATGGGCATACCACATTCGAGTGGCGTAGCTAGGATTTTGGCAAAGGGGGGTTAAGATGTGTAAGAAAAAAATTTTAATGAATGATATTTAAATATTACAAACAAAGTTTCCCGGCGTCTTGGACAACACGTCACCTTTGACAATTACACTTTCGGGGTGGTGGAATACTTAGTCTATCTTGGAACAAGCATCAACAACTGTAATGACGTCAGCCTGGAGATCATGCGTAGGATAACTCTTGCTAACAGGTGTTAACTTTAGGCTGAGTAAGCAATTGAGTAGACGAGCCTTCTTTCGAAAATCGAAAAACTCACTCTACAAGTCTCTCATTATTCCTGTCCTAACATATGGCGCAGAAGTCTGAACAATATCCACCACGGATGAGAGGATGCTTGGAGTTTTCGAAAGAAAAGTTCTGCACAGGATCTTCGAACCTCTTAGCGTTGAACGCGAGTATCGAATGAGGTACAGCGATGAGTTGTCTGAGCTGTACGTTGACATTGAGATAGTCAGGCGAATCGAAATCTAGCGGCTGCGTTGGCTCGATCATGTCAAGCGAATGGAAGAAGACACTCCAGCGAAGAGGGTATTTAATTCGGCACCCTCTGGAGGACGCAGAAGAAGAGGAAGACCAAAACTCCGTGGGAAGGACCAAGTGTTGGGCGGCGCTTGGAATATCCAATTGGCGCTAGTAAGCGAAGAACAGAGAAGACTGGCGCCGCATTATATGTTCGGTGTAAATCGATCATCGGTTATTATGGCCACACAAGAAGAAGAAGAAGATATATTTTTATTTTTCTTTTTTAACAAGTCCATCGGCCAAGGGGCGATCTATGCCGCTGATCCTCTCCTCTGGCTAAGCTACTGCCACATCCATAATCTTAAATATACAACCCCAATAATTTTTCCATTGAATTATGTAGTTTTATTGTATGTTAATTAAAATGTTGAAGATTATACGCTAAAATTCAGCGATGGATTTGATATTTGGGACCATTTGACAAAAGATTGGTCTGAAGTCAGAAGAGCTTTGTTTGAATTAATATGTAGTGCATTAATTACACCAATTTTTATTCTACTTATTAATAACTGCGAAATTTATTCGCTACATAATAATGGTTAAGTATGATTCCGATTGGGGAGTTGTTAAAAATATATTTTTTACATTTCTACAAGTCCGAACACATTTTACATGTAAATTGAAAAATTATTTATTTAAATTCTTGATTTTTCACACACCCCCTCCTCCAAATATAACCAGTCAACACAATACCTCTTGTTGGCTGATCTCATTGATGAGTTGTTCAATGTTGTTGATATATACAAGTACTCGTACATATATTGTATAAATAAAGTGCCAAAAACAATACCAATATATTTTATTATGATGTTTTTTCTCTCTTCTGTCTTATATGATATATTATTGGTGACGCTGGTTGTGTTATATATTGTATATGTATGAAGTAGTTGTTATATTGTATAATGTATATTTTGCTTACCTGTCTTTATCTGATGATTTATAGCCGGAACTACCTGCAAAAACAAATTTACAATAAAAGAAAAAGTATGAGAAAAGAGGAAAGTAAAAAAATAAAAATTGAATGAACATTTGCATAAAATCCATATACATATAAGTACATACAAGGATATATGTATAACAAATAATGGTAGACTTGAGAGGTGGAGGGAAAGCAAGTGTGATGAAGGAAATATGGGATATTGTAATAATAAGAACAATGTATAAATAAACGAAAAACCAAAAAAAAAATTGTAATAAAATTTTAGTTTTACACTGGCGAGCCACGAGCCACTTCGAACATGAAACAATAAATGATGAATGGTGGGTGGTTGGGCAAGCTTTTACCAAAAAAAAAAAAAAAAAAAAACAAAAAATGTGTATCAAAACACGTGGGAGTAAAAGTCAGAAAGTTGATGGGTAAAGAAAAAAAACTATATAGAAAGATACAATATTGCCAGTTGCAAAAATTGACATATCAACCAAAAGCAAAAACAGAATCAAACCCTAATAAAGATATATGACAAGGCGTTGAAAGTTTAATTTCGTATGTCTCTCAGTAAGACAAAAGCTAGATGGTCGAATGAATATTTTTTTGGGACATGTATGGGCTTGTATCTGCTTCTAATTTGTGCTTCTATCAAATACACTCTGACATATTATCTGTACTATCAGCTAGCAAGGTCGTCAGTCAAGTAGTACGAATAGTTAGTCATCAAGAATAGATAGAGAATATTCATCAGTTATAACCTTTCATTATGCTATCAGCACAATAACTATCTACTACATGTATGCATTACAATGTAGATAGGAATAGGAGGAATATTGGCTATTTCTAATACTCTCATCTTACGCATAGAATCAAAAATAAAAAATCATATACATACAATGTCTATACGCATATAACCATCATTACAAATAAATTGACACATTGACTGACAGACAACGGTATTACTTTGTGCGTTTAATCGTTGGCTTTGGGGCGGCGGACGATAATATTCATTCAGGTGGCAACGTTACATAGTAGATGATTTCTCTCACATCTTATGTCTTTCATTTTTAACTCCTCAGTTTCATTACAAATTTTCTATTGATTTTTTTGCTACTTTGAAGCTATTTTGGTATACACGTTGATTTATAAGTTTTTTGAAGGCAGAGAATATAAAATGAAAATCAATAAAATTGAAGTAACACAAATCAGACATGTGTACTGAAAATATGTGCAATAGTAACGTGCTCATTGATTCTTCCAAAATATATTAAAGTTATTACATTGTTGCTGCATTGAGTATAAACTGCAAATAAAATGTTGTAGCTTTGTAAGAAATTGTAAAGAAATCGTTGGGTTTTCTGATCATTACTAGGGGCAATTTGTTAACAAAGTCGTCGAAATATTATTATTATTATTAAGGCAATGAAGCATCGCGACCTGAAGATCTTTTGTGCAGCCTTATTCTCTGACTAGCAGATCTGAAGATTATTTATAAATCTTGTTACTGCTGTGGGATTGATTTTAACTAGGTCCCTGGGAACTCTGAATCCATTGCCTAGGTAGTTTAGTTTGCGTCTAGCCACAGCTGGGCAATTGCAAAGAACGTGTTCTGCTGTTTCCTGCTCTTCAAGACAGAGTCGACAGAGATCATTGTTAACCGCACCCATTTTCATCATGTGATAATTAAGTTTACAATGAACTGTTAATAGTTCAGTGTACAGCTTGATGTCTTTTCTGCTGAGGTTCAAGATAGCATCTATCTTAATGTGTTCAGGGTCAATGAATCTTTTCGACTGCCGCATGCCTGTTTGGGCTCTCCAGTAATCGGAGAGCCCAAACTTCCTCTTCACATATTAAGTTGTTCATGAAACTATTGTTTACCCCGCAGAAGGGTACTGAGCCCATGAATAGAGTGTTTGCCCCCTTTTTGTCCCGTAAATCTGCAATTTCATTGCCTGCATGACCCTCGTGTCCCGGTATCCATATTAGTGTCACAGTGTTCCTTTTTGCTAAGGTATTGAGAAGTTCGAAGCATTTCCAGACCAACTTAGATTGGAACGAGAAATTCATTAGTGATTTTAGAGCTGCCCGACTGTATGCAAGAATGCATATGGTGGCAAAATTTGCCACCCTTTAATTCTGCTTTAACTTGAAATAATTTGTAGATAATATTACTTATTATTGTAAAAATGTTGAGTGGAAAATATGATTTCTAAAGGAAACAAAACAGTAGAAAATAGAAAGAGTAAAAAGCGATTACAGAACCTCTTTTTTGGGATCCAGAAGTCCTGATCATCTGGATCCTAACTCTAATTCTTTTTTATATGAAACGGGCCACATTTGAATGCATTCCATAGAACAGCTTTCAGAAGGAGTTTTTTTTTCAAGCATTCCAGTAATGCCAAAATTTTTTCATTCAATGCAAAATGTGATTTCGTATTTCGATTTCTGATAGGACACACTTAGGACGGAAAGGCCCATTGTGATACCACCGTGCTTCTCTTCCCATGCTGTTGAGCGTGTTAAATTTCGACAGCATTAGAGGGGACCTACTTATATTAGCCGCTTCCGAATGGCAGAACCCTTGTGACATCACTTTAACTTAGTTTTGTCACAGTGCTCTTTTAAGAAGTATTTTTGACAAATTGTTACTGCCGGAAAAACTGTCAATTCCTGCTGGCAGGTGGGTACCATTCGAAAGAAAAAACTTTTCGATATTAAATTTTGTTATGCTTCAGCCGGGGATTGAACCCACGACCTACAGATCAGAAGGTCAACGCACTAACCACTGAGCTACGGCACCCACGATTTCGATATAAGAATTACAACATGTGTTTACAACAAAAATAAAATTCTCTCGGTTCATTCCTGGGTTCGAACCTGGGCACCCCGATCGCAAAATTAAGACTTTACCTTTGCACCACATATCATCATACTACAATATTCTTGATTAAAATGATTATAAAAATAATTTTCTCGAAAATATTGTTGAAGATTTTTAGAATTTTTTGTCAAAAATATTGTTTCCAAAACGATAACAAAAAAACATATATAAAAAAAAAAACGATACTCCCGGCTGGATTTGAACTCACGATCTGTCGATTCCAAAGCCAACTGTTGCACCATCACTCGAACAATTAATTGGCTTAATTGCTATGTAGATGTGTAATAAAATCAAATCAATTGAAAATTATGAGTGTTTATGTAGCTCATTTCAGTTTATTTGCTTCAAACATTACCTGCTCGCTTCTCGGGAAGGACTTTTGGAAGCCGTATGCATACAGCGATACTGAGATGTGGATTTTACTTGCTTCAAAGCTGTTCGATAATGTTTTATGTTGGCAAGATATTGACAAATTTGTTGCTGATATTTAAAAAAATATATATATATATATTGTACTTGTTTCATTTTCTTATCCAAAATATTATCACAGTACATATTATTTCCAAACGATGTGATATATCACATCAATTGACATGGTAATTGTTTTACCAACCTTGAAGTGTGAAACCTAAAAAATTAAAAATTGTAACGAATTTTTTTTTTGTTTTTTTGCATTGACAAAATGTCAAATATTGACACTTCTGATGTATTATTGATATTGTTCAACAATTGAAATCAATAATGACTCTATTATCCAACTAAACCATCACCATCAATAGTGATGACATATTATATTACATCAAAGGCAATGGAAACATGGAGAAAAAGATTGAAGGTTTAACACAAAATATACAAGTATACAATTTTTCAAACAATGGCAAATGTATATTCAACTTAATTTAAAAAAATATATATACTTGTGTGGATGTTTCCCCCATTTTCAGTTTTGGATGGTTGAGTGGTCATTCATTTGCCTTAATGAATATTTTATAGGATTTGTTTGTTGTTGTTATTTTTGTTTTTTTTTTGGTGTGTATGACGTGGTAGGAGAAGAACTTTTTACTTTTTATTTTCGTATTTGGTTTTTGGTATTGGTGGTGTGTTTTTTTTTTTTTTTTTTCAATAAATATATTATTCACCCTATCTTTCGTTCATTTTTCCAGGATATTTCTTTTTTAAACTTTTTGTTTTTCAACTTTTCCTTTTTTTTTGTTTTTTTTTTTGCATCTCGCTTTCGGATATACTTTTCCAATTAATGATAGAGTTATGGTTGCTGTGTTGATTGAGAACCACAATGGCACAGTAGTGGATTGCGGCTATGGTGTGTTAGGTTGAATTTTAAGTGTTGTTTAAATTAAAATTTTATATTTTTCTTTTCAACGTTTTATTGTATATCCTGTAAATGTTAATTAATAAATATTATTTGCGTTATTAATTGTTTATAATGTCTTTAATATACCCTTTGATGCTATGCTTCTTTTGATGCATCTTCAAATTACAATCTTTTTTTTTTTTGTATTAATAGCAAAACGTGCTTCAATTAACTTTCATTATAGGTTCTTTAATTTGAGGATTTATATGAATGTGTTGTATAATTTTTGGTTTTGTAAATTAATTGATTTTTATTCTTTGGTTGTTTTTTTTGTTATTGAAAAAAGAAATTTAAAATAATTACTGGCAAAGGTGATTTAACTTGGGACTTTTAATGGGTGATTTATTCATAGGTAACACATCTGTTTGGAAAAAATTTGTAGCTTTTTGTAGTTTTTTTGTTTATTTTATTTAAAATTTTCTTGAGTATTGATGTTTGCCGACTTGGAGTGCGAAAATTTAGAGCCAAAGGAATGGAGCTCGGCAAATGAGATTAATTTTATCAATAATTGCAATTGTTGTAATTGTAGTGTAGCTTTAGTGCTACATTCATAGGATAGCATATTTTCTTTCACAGCCTATATTTTATGTAAATAATTCTTATATGGTTTATAAGTAGAAACACATAACTTACGTATGACGAGGGCTACTATTTATATTGCACGATCTGGTAACACTAACGTCAATAGCTAAAATCTGGCAACACCATAATGAAGTTTGACATTATTTAGCAGAAATGTGCTCACAAAGTTTTCATGTAAAAGTGCTATTTCGTTTCGTTTACAGTGAGTTAAGAAAATGAATTTGGTCAAAAAATTGAAATTTCAAGAAAAGTTTTTCGTTGGTCTCATTTTTCACAACTTTCGACGTGGATTATCTCAACAAGAATGTGTCGATGATCTTGGTTCTTTGTATGGCGATAAAGCACCATCAAAAAGCCCTGATATTGTGAATTCAATCGTGGTCGTACTTCGGTCGCTGACGAATTCCGTGAAGGTCGTCCAAAATTGGTTTGTTGTGCCACAAAATAACGATGCAGTGCATGAACTGATAATGCTAGATCGTCATGGGATATATCGTGAGATAGAGGCATCTTTGCACATTAGTTCCACTTCAATACATTTGATTTTGCATGAACAGTTAGTTGTAAAAAAAATTTGCAGTCCTTGGATACTCCATAATTTATGAATAGCTCAAAAAAAGGCTCGCGTCGATTGGTGTAAGGAAATGCTTAAAAAGTTTGACCGTGGTGCTTCAAAAGACGTCTATAAAATCGTGACAGGTGACGAATCATGGATATATGCTTATGAACCGGCAACACAACAGCAATCGACCGTGTGGGTGTTCCAAGACGAGCCAAATCCAACAAAAGTTGTTCGGGCACGCACCACATCGAAGCAAATGGTCGCCTGTTTCTTCGGCCGAATGGGTCATGTGGCCACTGCTGGGCCTTGGGCAACGTAGGACGGTTAATTCTGAGTGGTACACGATCATTTGTTTGCCGAAAGTCTTCAGAGAAATTCGTAAAACCAACCGCCAAATACGAATCATTCTCCATCATGACAATGCGAGCTCTCACACATCTCGTCAAACAGGTGAATTTTTGAGCAGTCAAAACATCGAATTGATGACTCATCCTCCGTACAGTCCTGATTTGGCATCCATTCACTTCTTGTTCTTGTTCCCTAATATCAAAGGTAAACTGCGTGGTCCATGATTGACGAGCGCCAAAGAAGCAGTTGAAGCGTTCAAAAATCATGTTTTGGAAGTGTCTCAAGTGGAAATGGAAAAACTGCTATGACAAATGGTTTGAACGAATGCAAAAGTGCATTGATCATCATGGTGAATATTTTGAAAAACAATAAAGTCATTTTCATTAAAAAATGTTATTATTTCATATTCCCGAAATATTAATAGTAGCCCTCGTAGTAAAGAGGATTTGCTTTCTTTTTCTGAATGTTTCTATTTATAATTGAAAACTCCAATAAACTGCTTCAAATACTATTCCTATTCATTTGATATGTATATTTTTAAAATAATATATTCTAAAGCGATTCTATGCATTTCGTTTCTTTGTTCTTGTCCTTGCTATGTTCTTGTAAATTTTTTGTTGAAAACCATAATTTGTGTGCATTAAAAAACAAGTTGTTCTCTTAATTACGTTATTCGGCGTTACGTTACTGCTGATTAATTTAATTTAATGTATATAATAATTTGTCGTTTTTTTTTGTGGTAGTTCCATTCATGCAATTTTCTTGTTCATTTGTTGCTATGTGGTGGTGACATACACTTGGAGTATGTCCTTTCTGATGCTTCCATCATCATCATCATCATCATCGACATACATATGTATTCCATTGTTGTTGTTGTTGGTGACATCGTAATCAAGCATCAATGATGATGTGTATGTTTTAAATTGTTGTGACAATGTGCAGCACGCAACAACAACAATAACTTCAATATTGCTACCAAAGCTTGTACTATGTATTTTAGCGTTAACGCAGCGAATATGTAGGAATATAAGTATACTCATGTGTCTGTAGGTAGAATTGTTATCAGACATTGTGTTAATGCTACTCGACCACTACCGCTACAACGTTGTCATCGTCATTGTCAGTGTGAAAAAGTTTAAGCAGCTTTTCATTTAAATTTTTAATCTAACCACAAAAACGCTTTAAATGCTTGAGAGATTCGATGGGTGGACGAATACAGGTACCTACTATACAACATTCGGTTACAGTGACAAAAAAAAAAAAAACGCTGAAATTCACTGCTATCTATGAATATAGCGAAAATGCTAAGAGAAAGATTTTTTAAAGGTATATGAATGTGTGTGTGTCTGTGTATTTGCGTGGGTGTATAAAACTGTACAATGTTGCCAAAGAAACAAATGAGAGAGGATATAAAAAAATTTGTATACTCTTATATAGAAATGTTTCTGCATGTATGTTCTGAATTTGGTTGGAGCGAACAGAAAAACATTGCGGCATGTTATTTTATATTTATTTATTATTTTTTTTTCATTTTTACTTTGGCGAGGCATTAATTTTAATGAAAAATTCCTTTTTTTTCATTAATGCCAGCTTCTCATCATCATCATCATCATCATCATCGTCATTATGATTATCCTTTTTCTTTTGTTGTTTTGTTGTTGTTGTTTTTGTTGTTTTTGCTTTGCAGCACTACCATTTAATGCGTTCATTATTGTTAATTTTTGAAAAAAATTTTTTTTATAGCATTTCTTACTCTGCATTAACAAAAAAAAAAAAATAAACAAAAAAAATATGTGGAAAATGTGAAATAACGAAATAATCATAATCATAATTACAAAAGCAAATATGAAAATTAAAAGCGAATTAATGCAGATTAAATGCAAATGTAAAATGAAAAAAAAAAGAGAATGCGGAAAAAAAATGAGAAATATTCTTCTTGGGTACATGGACACATGGAAAGTTAAATATTTTCAGATATTAAATATGAAGTAATATTGTATATGTAAACAAAATGGGGGGGGGTTTGAAATGGATTAAATATGGGAACAGTTAGATGGAGAGTAGTATAATTTATATAAAATATGTCGAAAAGCTATAATGGAATGCATTCAATTTAATTTCACACAAAATACTCTGATATTGCTCATCGGTGTTGAAAAATGGCAATGATCAAATATAGAGGCGGCTCTAATGTGTTATATTCTCACATTGATGGCTACGGTTCAGGATGTCCCGCAGACATATTTATATATTTTTTTTAATAAAATACATATAAAAGCTTTACTTATTGTAAAACGTTCGTGGTTATTATTTTTGGTGATCCTGAATGAAATTTTCCGAAAGATGCTTCTTTATCATTTTTAAAAGGACCTCCATAAAATTTCTTTAAAAATGGGGTCTTTTAAACTCATTTTTGGAGAAATTAATTAAAATTAACATATTTTAAAAATATAGTTTGTTATGTAGTAGTATAGTTGACGCTTGTTTGTGTTAAATTTTAAAAATCTTCTCAACCGGATCTGAATGGAAGAACTATTTTGACCTCACCCTTCTTTTCGTCAGAATAATACGAGCTTTAAACTTCAATAGGATGCCGTAGCTCAGTGGTTAGTGTGTTGGCCTTCTGATCTGTAGGTCGTGGTTCAATCCCCGGCTGATGTATGAAAAAATTTTTCTTTCGAACGGTACCCACCTGTCGGCAAGCAATTGGCTATTCTTCCGGCAGTAATGATTTGCCATGAAAAAGCTTCTAAAAGAACTCTGTGACAAAGGAAGTGTTCTGCCGTTCAGAACCGACTAAAATAAGTAAGTCCCTTCTAATACTAATTACTTCTAATATAGCTAATTAGTAACTTTAAAAAATATTGGATTAACTAGATTTTCAGTTCTAAAGTCATACTTTGTAATGCAATAACTGCAATTCAATTGATTGCATTCGTTTATAGCTCTGATATCAACATGCTTACTGGATTATGAAGTAAATGCTCGTTTAACCCTTACTTACCCTTGAAACAGCATTTTTTGCTACGTACGGCATAAATGCAAAGACAAATTAATATAAGTAATGCAGCCAAACAGCCACCCGCAATGCCCAGTAAATAGCTCATCTCCAAGGGTTCTGCAGATCATACATTCCCCAGCACAGATGTAGATGCATGAAAGCGCGTGCAAAATACGGTGATGTACAATTGAGCGTAGCATCAAAGTAAGCAGAAATTTTTTTAATTTTATTAATTTGCATATTGTTATTGTTGCCGTCATCATCATCATTATCATATTAATATTGTTGTGATTGTGAGAAAGTACAAAAAAATTATTGGCAGCAGCAACGGCAGCAGCAGCAGTAAGTGGTCAAATATCAGGAGCATCGTCATTATCATCATCGGATTATGCATACAAAGGAATGAAAATATTGTAAGAAAAAAATATGAAATAATATTATTAAAATTATTACTATTACAAAGAAATTATTACACATCCTTTAAGGGGATATTCCTATATGGAATACGAGTACATGCAATACATACTACATAAATATATATATAAATGCTTCAGCAAGAATTTCATAATTAATAATAAATTGCTTACAAAATAAATAATTACATTGAAATTGTCACACACACACACACACAAACACACGCAGAAATGCACATTAAAACATTTTATTGGTTCAATGTACATAATAGTGTGTGTATGTATATGTATACATGTACTATACAGAATATGATGGTTCAATGACAGACACATATTAACTACAATAGGGGTATTTGGTATACAAGGTATACAAAAACAATAACAATACAGAATTCGTATGCGATGTGTGAAATTGCGTGATGGCATCATATCAGAAATTAATTTATGCAAATTAAATTAAATTTAATAATATAATGCTGGTAAATTATGTCGCTAGCTGTACCAAATAGCACCAGCAATGTCAATACTTTCATGGCGTATAATGTATGCGAATACGATGGTTATATACGAACATGAGTGATATGCAAATGAATTCTATTATTTATTTCAAAACACACACATACACGTTAATATCCAACATAAGCATTTGTTGTCTGATTTTGTTGATTTGCTGATACAAATTTACACGATATTTGCACTATATACTTGTATGTATTTGTGTCCAAAAATTTATCAGACTTAACAAATTTAATTTATTTAAAAGAAAGAAATTGTAATATATTCTTCTTGCAGAAAAGTGCAATTTTATGTCTTGTAAATGAGTATTTATCCATTTATTAAAATTGATTTTTTAGTACAAGTTTCGACATGATTTTGAACAAAGAGAAATGTTTTTAGATGTTCTGTAATATACAGGGTGATTTTTTGGCAATATTCTATTTGGCAACACTATTTTTGGCAGCTCAGCTGTTTTCGTGTAACATATTACTGTCAAACATGTTCAGTTTGGTCTATAATTTAACCATGAATCGACTTACAAACGAACAACGCTTGCAGATTATTGAATTTTATTATGAAAATTCATGCTCGGTTAAGAAAGTGCATTTTATTGGAAAATTGTGTTCAGCGACAAAGCTCATTTCTGGTTGAATGGATACGTGAACAATCAAATTGCCGTATTTAGTGTGAAGAGTAGCTAGAAGCATTGGAAGAACTGCTAATGCATCTCGAAAAATGCACTGTTTGGTGTGGATTATGGGTCGGTGACATCATTGGACCGTACTTTTTCAAAGACGACAAAGGCTGGAACCTTACTGTGAATGGCGAGCGCTACCGTGCTATGATTACAAACTCTTTTTTGCCTAAAATGTAAGAGCTGGACTTGGCTGACATGTTAGTGTGCCATATGCCACACAGCATGCGAAACAATGGTCCAGTTGAGAGGCGAGTTCGGTGAACAGTTTATTTCACGTTTGGGGCCGGTCAATTGGCCACCTAGATCGTGCGATTTAACGCCTTTAGTGTATTTTTTGTGGGGCTATGTTAAGGCTCATGTCTATAGCGACAAGCCCGCAATGGTTGACGCACTGGAAGCCAATATTGAAGAATTTATTCGTGAGCTACCGACTGATATGTTGAAGAGATTATGCCAAAATTGGACTCAGCATATGAAACATAGAGAACATGCTCCATCAAAACAAGCTTGTGCATTTGGGTTTAGGAGGTTCAAAAGTGGTGATTTTGATATAAGTGAAGATGCTGAATTGGTGGCTTTATTGGACGATGACTCATGTCAACTAGAAAATGGGAAAAAGGTTCTATATGAACTGAAACCAAGAGACAATGAGAGGGGTTTTTGCAAGTCTGAAATGCTGCTTCAATGGTACGAAGGGAATACTTTATGGCATCGTATTGATACTGGTGACAAAAAATGCTTCTAATACGACAAGCCTAAGTGTAAAAAATCATATGTGAGACTTGGCCAACCAGCCAAATCTACTCCAAAGCCGAATATCGATAGTTCGAAGGTTATACTGTGTATTTGGTGTGATCAGAAGGGTTTGGTGTAGTGTAGAGCTACTAAAACCGGGTGAAACCATTAATGGGGAACGCTATTGACAACAATTCATCAAATTGAGGCCAGCATTGAACTAAAAACGGTCAGAATGGGCGATTATACACGAGTTATTGATTTCCATCATGATAATGCTCGGCTACATGTTGCAGTTCTATTGGGATGGAATTCATGCACTCCCTCAAAGATGGGAAAAGTAGTAGCTTGCGAAGAAAAATACTTTGAAAAAAAATATATTGTAGCAATTTTTTCGAAATAAAGCCTCCAAGTTAGAAAAAAATCCTTTAAAACTAACTTCTACACCCAATTATTAATATGGAAGCACTCAAGTATCGTACAGTGATTAAATCATATTTTTGCAGGGTTTAGAATCACAAAGAATTCATCAAGGAATGTTAAAAATATGCAAGGACTTCGAATTATATACAACTAGGTACCTGAGTTTAAACATGATCGTACAAGCCGTAAAGGCAAATCCAGATGTAGGTTTTGGAAGATCGTGGATAGATCGAAAAATAAAAAAAAGAGTTTTAGGCATATTTTTAGGTAATATGACTAATATTTAAAGTGAAAATTTGGGGTTCATAAAACAGTGTCCACTTTGGGTGCCAAATTGACTAACGTTGACATTTTCAGAAACACTTTGGTGCATCAGAACAAATGCAGGAGGGACGTACTAATGAGTGGATGTTGGAATAAGTACGTTCTGAGAAAATATTGAAGAGGAACGAGTAATGGGAGAGGGGGTACACTTTTTCACCACATCCCTCTAGAGGTATCCTGAAAATAATGGGAAGGAATATTATAAGACCTCCCTAGGGGTTGGGCTTAGAGCATAAGAATGTTCTGGTGGGTATCTATAATAAATTTTCGCCTTTTGCAGCAACTCCTGAGAAACTCAGTAGTGATTTACTAGATTTCTTACAATTTCTTAACTTTCGTCTCAGTTTGTTGGATTTAAAGATATAAAATCAGCTAATTTGATGGACACTATACGTATGAGTACGAGATAAGAACAACATAATAACTACTATGTGCATTTGTGCCCGCAAATTTAATTCATATTACTCATAAAATCTCTGTTTGTAAAATGACAATCACTCACTCTTAATTCGTCGCTTATCAATATACAAGCATTCAAGCATTATTACTAAAATCCTCTACTCATCTGCACGAGTTTGTACATTATGTAAGTAAACAGGTAATGATAATGTGTACTTACATTATATGTATGTAAGTTCTCGTATGTATGTATGTAAGTTTTATTTACTCTGTGGGCGGTAATGTATTATATTACAATAATACATACACGTATTATTGTACTACAGAAGGTATATTTTGAAAGCAACCATAATTCGCACTACAGTTATAATAATAATAATTATCATGATTATCATGACGTACATATCCTATAGTAAACATGCGATATATGTAGGTATAAATATTGCTCACATAATGTTCACACATATAATAAATGTATATATATGGAGTAATGGGTTAAATAAATTAGTATGTAAGTAATGACATTAAATACATGCTGTTATAAACAAATACAAAGATATAAATAATTATTATAAATATATTGTAAGGTAGAATAGGTTTTTTCTGTTTTTTTAGTTTTTTGTTTAGTTTCATTTTAGTTTTAGGTTACGAAACAAAATGAAAAAGTTCAATGCTCTGCACCTGCAAACGTACCCTCCACATTCAAATGAATGGCATGACGATCGGTGCCACGCTCGTTTTCCACAACCAAATAATATGGTCGTGAATCATGCTCATCAGTGTGTTGAATGTGTAGCGTGGATAGATAGCAATCCTCACGTGGATCCTGGACAACATCATCGGCATGAAAACGATCTATTCGTACGTAGTACACATACCCAAAATGATATGTGATAATACAGTTACATGTGAGTTCATTGTGCGGTTATTGTTGCCAGTCGACATATGTTGATGGTTAGTGACAAGACCGACCATTTATTGAAATAAGTTTCATGTGGTTTATTAGTATTTTTATTCATAATGATTATGGCGATAATATTGACGACGACGCCGATGATGATGATTATGAAGTTTATCCAATTTCAATAATTAGTAGTTGCATAAACCGCACCCGCACATATCATGTATGTATGACATGCATTCATAATTTGTTTTATACACACACACACACACACACACATTTACCCACATGTATGTTTGTGTTTGTGTGTGGCCGTTGTTGTTGTTGTTGTTGTTGTTGTTGTTGTTATTGTAATTGATCAATAATTGCATTGTTCCATATTTTGTAATGTGATAGTTGTGTATTGTTGCAGCATTACAGTAGCATTAAATCGTTGAAATTCGCATTATTGTTGTGTACACATGAAATGAGAATAATAAGAGAGAGAAAAAAAATAAATAAATAAATAAATGATGTTAATAAATACATAAGAGATATAAGTAATTTACTATACAGCATAATATTCATATTTTATAATGAATTTTATTATTTGCATTATTATAAATTTTGTTCCATACAATAATTATATGTAAATAGTACCAAGTTGCTGTTGTTGTTGTTGTTGTTGTTGTTATTGTGTTGCTGGTGTTGTTATTGGTATACCCCATCGCCACTACAATGAGTTTATCATCACGCAATTATGCGGGCAACAAAATATTTCATCAACAACAACAACAACAACAACAACAGCAACAACAATGTTTTGCTCTCTTTCTCAGTCTTTCTCCCTCTCGCTCTCTCTCCACCACAGTGTAGTATGTGTTAATGATGCCGGTTTGAATGGCAAATTATAATGTAATTGAATTCTGTTGCATACTTTAAGGCATACAATTATGTAGTACGAGGTAGTTTAGGTAATAATATATATTTGTACATATATATCCATGTACATTTAGATATTGTATGTGATTATATTAGAATATAACCAATATACATAAATTTAAGAATTTAATTGATTTTATATAGTTTGGAAATATTATTATTATTATTATTATTATTATTATTATTATTATTATTAAGCACCGCGACGTGAATATCTTTTGTGCAGCCTTATTTCCTAATTAGCAGATCTCAAGACTATTTATAAATCTTGTCACGGCTATGGGATTGATTTTAACTAGTTCCTTGGGGAAATATGAATCCGTTGTCTAGATAGTTTAGTCTGCGTCTAGCCACAGCTGGGCAATTGCAAAGAACGTGTTTGGAAATATGTTCGCTACAGAATGTTCGTAATCATTTGAATATTGTTAATCCAAGCCTTAGCATAATACAATTAAAGCGCAAAAATTTTTTTTACAAACCTAAAAAAATAGAAGGAATTGAAATAAATTACGCTCAGACATATCACAAATTGTAGATATTTAAATTTGGTATACAATACTATGGAAATCCTGTGAGAATTATACATATTTGTTACTAAGAAAGATTAGTTAGAGGCATTGACTGCCTTTAACTGGTAATTATATTTTAGAAAAGCCAAATTACGACTCACTCTCTATCTGGCTCACACAAGTAATTTAACTGATGTGGCTTTATGTTCACTGTTGTTAATCACATTACATAGATCGTTCTACATATAATCCAAGACATATGTACATACATATATTGTGAGTGTTGTATTTATTGAATCGAGGTTAAATTTTCTTTCTTGCGGTGATTATATGCGAAGGCATGTTGTAGAAAGTAACATTTACCAATGAAACAGATGTAGTGATACCAAGTGTGATAAGATTGCTTTAAGAGTACAATATTACTAACAAATACAGCACGATAACATGCGATGAGAACATTCATTCACCTTCTGTATGTTATGTTCTAATTGACTCAGACTTCTGCTCAAAGAAAACCTGAACAACCAATGGAGGTAAAATGAAATAAAAGTCATTTCTGGATGGAACAAGTGACGAGAGAATCATGAAAAGAAAAAAGAATGCTGGCACAAAAGAGAAATATTTCATGTAGAATCATTAAATTGCATTTCCATTTCATATTACTAATGTTAGGTGAGCTTAAAGTGTAATGGAAATATTCTTGAATGGGGAGTTCTCGTGGCATTGTACATCAGACTATTGAAATTAGGACACAGCTTATGTATCATACATAGAAAGAAGTAGTGCATATATGTATTGTTTGTTTGTATGTTCCTCTTCCAATTCACTCCTTTGCTACATAAGTATCCTATGTACATTCGAAATGTCTATGTTTTCAACACTGCAACGTATTGTTGTTAGCACCAACAATTACCACCATTACGGATATGTGATTTGTGTAGCTCACACTAATACATAACGAACCGTGAATATCATTGATATCATCCCAATCTTATTTCTTGCCAACTGCCTCAGAGTACAACAAAAAAAAAAAATTATTGCATTTTATATGCAACAGAAGGGTAGCAGTAGTCGAATATGGTGCATTAGCGTATCATTTGAAATTTGCCATCATCTTCGTATATATGTTGTTTGTTTCAGCTCTAAATGGTTTTCAATTTAGCCATTTTTTCTGTGTTCTGTGCCTTGAAACATTTGAGACTCACCCTCACATATGGTATGTACATATGCACAGTATGACAGAAAAAAAATAATCGATTGCATTCACATTTGTTCAGCTTAGTACTTCAGTTGTTGGCTATGGAATTGCTTTTACATTTCAGCGGCTAACTCATCATATGAGTACTCATCGTAAATATTCACAATATGCCATTACCCCCTGCCTCCTTTAATTCGTTCATCTCAACGTTGTTTTTTTTAGCGGCATGTAGTGAGAACGATACGGACAATACATGCGAATATATGTGCATACTATATAGGAGATGCTGTTATTGTTGTTTTCTGATTTATGAGCATGTAGTTGTTAGTTTGCAATGGTTGCAATAGAACCTTGAAATATGTGACCGCGTTGTTCTATAACAGAAAAGTATGGGATTGAAAATTTTGCTTAGATGACTTGATTCAGTTTCATCAAGGGGCTGGAAAAATTGCACATATTTATGTATCAGGTTAGTTCATAAGTTCGTGCTTTATTTTTTCAATAGTACAAAAAATGATTCGTTGGAGAAAAAGGAACTATTTTTATTTTAATCGCGGAGAGAAGTACGCGTTGTTAAAAAATATAATGGAATCTTCGAACGAGTATAAGAGGAAGAAGAATTAAATGCATGGGAAGAATACTGTGAGTGCAAGGACTACGCAAAAGTGGTTTTCCAAATTCCGAAGTGATGGTTGTGACGTTGAGAATGCCCCACGCTCTGGTCGTCCTGAGATCTTTAACTCCAACGCCTTGCTGGAACTCATGAAAGCTGAGCCAAGTTTGACAGTCCATATGATGGCTGGAAGGTTAAATTCATCACATGGAACAGTTTACAGGCACTTGGTTCAATTGAGCAAGGTTCCAAAGCTGGGAAAATGGGTTCCGCATATACTTTCCGTCACAAACCTTCAGCAGAGAGTATTAAACCATATTGTTACTGGGGACGAAAAATGAGTTCTTTACAATAATCCTTAATTACAACCGCCAGTGGTTAGATAAATATGAAACATCAGAATCGACCCCCAGAGATGGCCTCCTGTTGGTGGGATATGGCCGGTATAATATATTTTGATCAGCTGGAAGCAAACCAGATGATTACAGCTAATTATTATTGCCATCAACTATCCAAATTGAATGAAGCACTTGAAAAAAAATTGACCTTTAGTCTTTAGTCAATAGACGCAAAGTTTTGTTTCACCACGACAACGCAAGACCGGATACCGCAAGACAGACCTTAGGCAAGCTGAACGAGCTCGAATGGGAGCTAATGCCACATCCACCATACTCTCCAGATATTGCACTTTGCGATTATCCGCGGACTTCAGTCCCATTTAAGTAATAAGAACTCAACCTTAGAAGAAGCTATAAAAAGAGATATCGACGAGTATTTTGGCTCCAAGAACAAACAATTTTTTGAACAGTGAATTAAAAATTTGCCTAAACGTTGGAAAGACATTGTAAATAATGCAGGAAAATATATTATTGATTAATAAATAATGAAAACTTATTTTTTATTGATTTTAAAACTACCTAAGAAAAACGCACAAACTTATGGACTGACCTCATACAACATGTATATACAAATTACTTTGGGTTAGTTCCCATACAAAGGAGATAAGTTTGGAATGTCCACCCATTAAGTTGAAAATATACTTTATGAGTATCTTGGCAATATTTAAAATTTAATGATATTTTTCGTATAATTTTGACATTTGAAGAACGATTCGTAAATTGTGTATGTGGTTAAAAATACCCCCAGAACAGAACAGAATTCTAGCTCATTCTACAATCAAAGCGAGAAGAAGAGAACAGTGAATTATTAGACATTTATACTGCAACTATTAAATGTTTCAAGGATTAACCATACAATACTATGACGATGGCTTTCGTATGTAATATGAATTTCACCTTGAATCCACAGTGAAGGTGGATGTTTCAAATTTGTATATGAAGACTACTAGGAAGAGAGCATGTATCCACTTCACGTAGGGAATAATAGTTTTATATGACAGAATATATTTGTAGAAGTTATTATTGTGGTTCACAGTCTGGAGGTACAACAAGTATTGTGCCCCTTTTCAGTTATCTCATGAAGAAGTTTCACTAATATTGGTGCAAGTAAGTCTATGTCGACATTGACTACAAATTCAAATGATTCGCCTTTTTGTAAATACAAACAATATATGTATGAACTATTGAAATTAAAGAAAAAAATTGGAAAAGGAAAATAGCAAATATAATAATGCTCTTATCGATTTTATTTTTATTTATTCTTTTTTATGTCATCATGGCCTTGACTTGATTTCTGTTTCATTATTTGCAATATAATCGTTAGGGTGATCAGAAATAGAAATGAAGAGGGAGAGTGAGACGGAGACTGACATAGAATAGGAGTGAAGAGAGAAGGAATTGAAAACTATAGATGTTGTGTATTTGTATATATATATATATATATATATATTAATGGAATATTTTCACAATATTCAATATTCTGTTGATTAAGGACAAAATAAAGTGATGCCAGCTGTGTTGGATTTGGGTTAAATAGAAATGCAATTTCAATAATAAACATTCATTGAAGTTGAAACAATATGATTATGATTTGATACAAATAAATGAAAATGTCAAATGCACTATAGATAACGGGTTTGACAAATTTAAAGAGGGTGCGATAAATGATTTTTTTTTCGTTTATGTAAAAAAAAAAAAAATAAATAAATAAAAGAATTATGAAAATATTAAATAAATAACAATATAAAAATTTTTGATTCAATTTCATAATATAAGCTGCTTGTGATCACTTTGAATATTTGTGTACCAGGTGTACAAGCTTAAATCCGCTTAAATCCGGCAAAAAAAAAAACACATTTTTTTTCATAGAAAGTCAAAAATTAATTTATTCAAAGTATTTGACCTCACTAGCTATACATTTTTCCCATCTCTCGGGCAATTTGTGTATACCATGCCAAAAGAATTCCTCATTTTTCGAGGCAAACCACTCGTCAAGTCATTTTCCGACGTCTTCATATGAATCGAAGTGCTGTTGGGCGAGCGCGTGACCCATCGACGAAAACAGGTGATAGCCAGAAGGGGCCAGGTCTAGTGAATAAGCGGGATGAGGTAGCACCTCCCAATTGAGTGTGTCCAAGTAGTTTTGGACCAGTTTTGACGTGTGCGATGGGGTGTTGACGTGGAGAAAAATCAGCTTCTCATGTCTTTGTTCATAACCAGGCCTTTTTTCAACCAAAGCACGGCGCAATTCCACTAGTTGTTGGTGGTAGCGGTGGGCATTGATAGTTTCACCAGATTTCAACAGCTCGTAGTAGATGACACCCTGCTGATCCCACCAAACGCACAGCATCGTCTTGCGTCCAAAGCGATTTCGTCTTGGAGAAGAAGTTGCTGGTTGGCCGGGATCGACCCACGATTTTTTTCGTTTAGGATTCTCAAAATATATCCACTTTTCATCGCAAGTCACCACAAGATGCATTAACGACTTTCTTTTTTGCCTAGCAAGCAAGATTTCGCATGTGATTTGGCGTCGCTCCATCTGCCTATTGTTCAAATCATGGGATACCCATTTTCCAAATTTTTGAACCTTCCCTATGGCTCGCAAACGTATGGAAATGGCTTGTTGAGTAACACCTAACTGTTCGGCAAGCATTTTTTGCGATTGGATGTCGTTCTCCTCCAAAAGAGCCTGCAAATCATGGTCCTCAAATTTTTTGGGTCTATTTTCACGCTTCTTGTCACTCAAGTTAAAATGGCGTAGTGTCTCCACAAGCAGTCCATGCGACTCAGCAGCAGATTTCTTCAAATTGAAGTAAAAAAGTTGAGCTTCCCGCATATGCTCCTTTTCTGGCACGAAACTAGACATGATTATACGAGGAAAAATGTATGTTGTTGTATGAAATAACTGATGATGTTTACTAATTGATGTAAACAGATGTCGAACTCATAAAAAAAAAGGATGCATAGTCGATAATAGCTCAATATGCTCACTAACGCCATCCACGAGCAAACAGCGGATTTAAGCTTGTACACCTGGTATATTGTAATTGTTTCTTAATAAATATATTCTATAACAATTAGTAACAATAACTCACCGACACTGGAACCAGCTTCCAAACGTAGTGAACCCCATTCCCAGGCGACACGATGTGGTCGTGGATCAGCACATACGACCAATGATAGACTAGCTGGTTCGCCACGTTTTACTGATATTGTATGCATCGAAGGATGAAGACGTAGCACTTGTGGGGCACCTAGATAAAGATGATGGAGTAAATAAGGAAACGAAAGAGGAGATGAGGAATAGAAAAATTCATAAATTCATTTCAATTTCAATTCAAGAAGGTTGCAATTGACAACGCTTTAATAATGAAAGCATATCTTTAGATCCTTAGGTGGGAAAGGGATAATAATTAAAATTAAATTCTTCAAAAACCCAATCAGCATCTTAATTTACTTGTATACATAATTGCAACGACAGAGGAGCTCCATAATTCACCATAACCATAAAAGCATAATTTATGTGAAATAACAAATCACAACAACAACAACAACAATATGAGTTAAGCAGAGCTTTACCATTATTTGAAATAGTACAAACAAAAACGAGTATCTATGCTTTAAAGTTCAAATCGCACATTCGCATATATCCATTCATCATCCAATATACTACTCCTCGCACATGCAAATCGTATTGTTACACTGATCAGCTTAACATCAATGGCCATCAGTGGCACTGTACCTTTTGTTGCCACCTTTCACACACATACACACACATGCAGATTATGTACTTAGAAATGAAATAATCCGAATGTTATAGCTGTTATAGCTGCATGTTGCACATTGAAAATTTCACCCATCATCATTCATGTTTGTTCATTTCGTTTTGTAGAAAATTTAAGATATCTTCTTGCTCGCTCCGTTTTTTTTTTCTTTCACTCATTCGAGTTGTTTGTTAACAAATCAGCTTTTTGTTTACTTTCTCTTATTTCTTATACTCTTGTTTGTTGAACAAAATATCGAGAGAGTAGTAGTCCAATAAGTCCAAGCAAAGGTTGATACATACGAGTAATACGATTATAATAGGAGTAGTAGAGGAATTATAAGAACCATAAGCAAATAGTAATGAACCTTGGCATTTTTGGCAATTTTTTATTGTATATACAAGTACGAGAAGGAGTTAAGGTTATCCAATATGCATACAAATATACACACACACCATCACACACATATACATAGTTTCTCTAACTCTTAATCTTTATTTCACCAAAGAGACCATTTGTCCGTCCATGGTCAGTTGAGTAGAAAATTTATTTTTCTTACAGATTCCATATCATTGGGGTGGAAATGGGTGTAAAGTACATATTGATATTTGTAAAGTATCTAGTATAGCATATGTATAGTATGCTCATACCTTTACACTGGCATGAATGAATAAAATTTTTGGATGCTGCCAACACATAATGAACACACTGCTCTATTGTTGTTTGTGTTACCACTATTGTTGTCGTTGTTGTTGTTGTTGTTGTTTTTAAACTTTTAGCTTTCTCTGTTTATTCTGTGTGTTTGTATGTGTGTGTGTATGTGTGTACTAATAAATTATGAGTGTATACAAGTATGGTATGTATAGTGTTTGTTTGGCTTAGCAGCAATAAATTTAAATATTTTTTTTTTGGGGTTAAGCTAAATGTATCTACTCGTATGCATATAAATATTTATATACGGTGTTCTGAGGAGTTCAATATATTGCTAAATGGAGACCAATAATTACTGTATATTAGATGATTTTTTTTTATTACCGAAATGATTTTAATTTTATGGATAAGGAAATGGATGTTACGTGGGTACAACTCTGAGATACTCAGTCTATTAGCCGAATATCTTATCGAAGGTTAATGATATTTAAGGTTAATGATATTTAATGCATAGAATATATTGGATCTATAACTTAATTCGTGCGGACAATAGTATTATTCAAAGTATTGCCCATCTGAAGCTATGACTTTTTCCCATCTTTCTGGCAATTTGTGGATTCCAATCCCAAAAGAACTGCGCCGGCTTGGCGGCCAAGAATGAATCAAGCCAATTTTTAATACACTGTTCTGATGTGAACCTTATTCCAGTGAGGGCGTTCTGCATCGATCGGAATAAATGGTAGTCGGACGGGGCAAGGTCTGGGCTATAAGGCGGGTGAGCCGGGCATTTTTCGGCTATTGTTCTCTTCAAACGGATTAATTGTGTTCGGTAGCGTTCTCCATTGATGGTTTCACTCGATTTTAGCAGCTCATAATACAGCATACCCTTCTGATCCCATCAAATACAGAGCATTACCTTCGCGCCATGGAGATTAGGCTTTGCCGTTGATTTGGCTGGTTGGCTGGGTTTCACATATGATCTTTTGCGCTTGGGATTGTCATAATGGATCCATTTTTCATCACCAGCAATAATCCGATGTAAAAAAATACTTCTTTTTGTGGCGTTCCAGCAGCATTTCGGACATGCAAATCGCTTTTCAACGTCTCTCGGTTTCAGTTCATGTGGCACCCAATTTTCTTGATTTTGAATGTATCCGGCTGCTTTTAAACGTTTTGAGATGGCTGCTTGAGTGACTCCCAAAGATTCTGCAAGCTCTCTTTGTGTTTGGCAACAATCTTCATCTAGTAATGCTTCCAGTTCTTCACATTCAAACTTTTTTGGCTGCCCAGGACGTTCTTCGTTTGGCACATTCGCTCAGCTACAGCATGTTCACCATAAACTTCCATCAAAATACGATGACTTTCGGCAGCAGTTTTTTTCATATTAAAGTAATGAAAAAGAACTTCTCGCTAAAACACTTTTTCAGGCACATAGTTCGACATATTTGCGTGAAAAAAAAATTATTGTTGTTTACGCTTCAAACGAATGATATATACTGAGAAAGATGCACAATGACAGTAGCTTTCCAACGCATATTCGGAATATTGGAACGATGGAATAATAATCAAGTTACGCCATCTCTTAGCAGAACGCACGAATTAGGTTATAGATCCAATACTTACATACATTAATTGAATTTTAATCATACATTAATATTGCATATTTCTAACTTCTATGACATTTTCAATAATAAATGAGAAAGCATCAAATAAAAATGCATTTCCGCGTGACTATTCGCATTTACAAATGATACTTTTCCAATTAGCATTGACACTTTCGCATTTATAATTGATGCTTTCTCATTTACAATTGGAAATAATATAGTCAGTTTGTTGATGCTAGAGATGCAAGAAGTTATTCTGCCATTCAGTAAATGAATGGGCACCACAAAGATGTATGGGCATTGGCAAAGGGCTCTAGATTCGCTCTTTGTAGCAAATTTTTATTATCAGCGCAAACTAACATCCGATTACAATGGTTTTAAATGAAATGGAATTATGCAACATGTTATTTGGTTGCTGTTCTGTAAATTTGCCGTACAACAAGTTTCGCAGAAATGTTCTATATATGACACTTAATGGAAACCCCTATGGATACAACTATATTATATTGTGTGCAACATGATCTTAGGAATAGTTGTTTATATTCTTTTTGAAAATATTTTCCAAAGTACATAAACTATGTTGTAAAAATAATGTATATTTTTTGTTATTTTTTTGCAATTTATTTTTGCAACTTTTTTTCTTTTGCTCTAAAAATCTTATTTTCTGATTATTTTATTAATTCCTTCCGCTGTTTTTAAGAAAAATATATACAAGTATTTTGCTGCATTGCAAATATTATATATTTATATATTAAGCTTAGTGGTTGCAACATATTGACCCCTTAGCAATTGCTACACAGCTACTCTCTAACCATACATACTCGTATATAAGGTGCATACGTAGAAGTAATACCTCAACTCGTTTATCAATGTACTCATTGCTTGTGCTGCTTCTTTGCTCATGAAATAAAGCCATTTTTTGTGGTTCTGTGGTTTTGTGTGGTGTTTGTGTACTCGTTTGGTATATGCATTGGTACAGATGTGGTAACATTGCTTTTACTCTATTTTATTATTTTTGTTTTGTATTCATTTGTTTCTTTTTGGTATTTATTTCTATTTAGATTTGCAGTTTTCAACATATGCTACACTACCATTATTTAGTATCATCACCTTAGCCGCTAGTTGTTGTTGTTATGTTATGTATTTAGTATATGCACATCGATTACTTACCGACAACTTGTAGTTGTATCGGTTCCGATACGGCAACACGTTCTTGCCCGTTGATATAGCTTGTAGCACGGCATTCGTATTCGCCCTGATAGTCATAGGTGACGTTATCGATAACAAGACGTGGCTCATGGCCACGTTCAACATATTTCGAACCATGTGCAATTCTATAATGAAAACGATAGAAAAAGAGATGAGAGTGTATTAAAGATCGAGAGAAATATAAAGATATGAAAATAAATTAAAATAAAAAGTGAAAATGTAATTCAATGCTTGACTGTAGCAAATAATATAAAAATTGTTGCTACACTGCTGCTGCTTCCTTTGATATTACTACATTTGATATAGATATTGATACACATACATTAGGCAGACCCAAGTTGTTTGGCAAAAGGTATGGGTAAGAATAAATTTCGACTACTAATAATTTTGATTAAAAATTACAATCTGTTTTTCCAAATTGTGAGAATAATCTAACCCTAACTTTGAGTTTTCAGATTTTATATTCGTAAATATTAAGTGTAATCGAATGAAAACCATACATTTTGTCGGTAAAAATAAATGCTGGTTGCATCTAATATGCATATATAGTATGTAGTAAAAAGAAATCCATTCTTTTTCCAATAGATGGCTTTAGTAATCTGTATCTACCGTTGAATAAGTGCGATCGGATTACGCTAGATGGCGTTAGAAAGATAGAATTTCGTACTAAATAAACTTTTCAGGCATTTTTGTGATTGATTGACTCAGTCTTGTTTGAGCACGCGTCAAATATGGATACCAGTAAAGAGAAAATACGCCATATTTTACAGTTTTTCTTCGATAAAGGCGAAAACGCAAGTCAGACGGCTGAAAATATGAATAGTGTTTATGGTTCTGATACTGTAACAGCCAATCACGTGCAATTTTGGTTTCGTCGATTCCGTTCCGGTAATTTTGATGTTTGTAATTTTGAATGATCTGGAAGGCCAATTGTCGAAAATATCGATAAAATAATGGAAATCGTCGAGTCTGGCCGTCATTTAAGCACTATTTCTATTGCCCAGGAGCTAAACATTGCACAAAAAACCATCATTTAAATAAGGCTGGATACAAAAAAGAAGCTCGATGTATGGGTGCCATACGAGTTATCGCAAAAAAACCTTATGGACCGATTTTCCATCTGCGAATCACTGCTGAAACGCAACAAAATCGATCCATTTCTGAAGTGGATGGTTACTGGTCATGAAAAGTGGGTCACGTACAACAACCTTGAGCGAAAACGGGCGTTATCGAATTGCAGTGAGCCGGCGCAAACGGTGGCTAAGCCAGGATTGACGGTCAAGAAGGTTTTGCTATGTGTTTGGTGGGATTGGCAGGGAATCATCTACTATGAGCTGCTCCCCTACGTCCAAACTTTTAATTCGGACCTGTACTGTCAACAATTGGACCGTCTGAAGAAAGTAATCGCCCAGAAGCGGCCAGCTTTGGCCAATAGGAGAGGAATTGTGTTCCATCAGGACAACGCCAGGCCACACACATCGATAGTGACTCGCTTGAAGCTCTGAGAGCTTGTTTGGGAGGTTCTTATGCATCCACCTTATAGTCCGGACCGGCACCAAGTGATTACTACATGTTCCTGTCGATGGCGAATGATTTTGCTGGTGAAAAATTCGCCTCAAGAGAAGCTTGTGAAGATCGACTGTCGCAGTTTTTGTCAATAGTGATGAGGCATTATGAAATTACCTTCAAAATGGCAACAAGTTATCGAACAAGACGGTGCATATTTGACCTAAATCGGATCATTCTAACTATGCTGAATAAAACCTTCAATTTTTTGCAAAAATAATGGATTACTTTTTACAACACCGTATATATTAATACATAGCGTTCAGATTAGTGTAGTGGAAAATTCAATACTTTTTGACCATCATCATTAACATCTACATCATCAAAGTCCATATCATCTTAAACATCATTCTCATCATCATGAACTCAGTGTTCGTTGTTTTTTTTTTCCAAGTCAATTCATATTGAAAATTCTCATGAAAAACATTATAAATCATTTGTAAAACATACGAAGATACACTATTAAGCCATCATGGCTGAGTTATAAGTTAAAGTTAAGTATCAACTAGAGCAATGGGTATAGTACATATTTAAGTAAAGGCAGTAGTTGCACTGAATTGCAGACTTTGATATACATATTTCATATAACTACATGTTTGTGATTGTGTGTCGTCCATTTCATCATCAATATTTAAAGTGCATACAAATGCAGTACTTAAAACACAAAAAACCAAAAAAAAAAATTACAAAATACGATAGTACATACTATATACATTCACGTCCACACACCATGCATATACATTTGCATTTGCATAAAAGCAATTGCACACACACACACATACACACACGTTCAAATAAAGCATCTTTTGAATTTTTGCTTTGCATGCATGTTTTATACTTACTACAAAATATTTATAAAAAAAGAAAACAAAAAAAAAAAAATTGTATCGATGGCAAAAATTTCAATCGATATTTTATTGACATTCGCATATGGAGCAAGAAGCAATTTTAAAGTGCTACATATAAAAAGAAGAGAATGTTAACAAAATGAAAAATAAAAGCATGTACTATATGCACGAAATTGCGTTTGTCCTTTGAATGTACGAGTTTATAAATATTTGCATTTTATGAATATTATTAAAATTATTTTTTTCTTCCCCTACTGATAATACCATTTTTATACCCTGCATAATGCAATATGCATGGTATATTCATTTCGGTCAGATGTTTGTGTCCACTTGAAGGAATCTCCGGAGATATAGACATGGATATATATTCGTGATCAGCGTCGATTAAATTTTCGATTTAACGATGTCCGTCCGTCCGTCCGTCCGTCCGTCTGTCTGTCACCTGGCTGGTTCGCACGATAACTTGAGTAAATATTGAGCTATTTCGATAAAATTTGGCATAAGTAATCTATGATCCAAGGGTACGGAGGGGATTGATATTGGGCATGATCGGTCAATAACCACGCTCACACCAAGCATTCAAAGCGACTAACCTCGAAATTTTCAAAATCTTTAACTTGCTATAACTCACATAATATACCACTTGGGACAACAATATTTCGCTCATAGAGTTACATTATACTACTATATAACCTCACCAAAAGTGGATGAGCCACGCCTACTTTCTAGCGTAGCTCCCATACAAAGTGTCTGTACTTCTTTTAAATTGAAACTGCTGTAACTTCTACAATCTTCTGTCTAGAATAACCATAATTGACACTTAGATTAACACGGTAGTCGGAAATAATATGGCAGAAAATCAATGTGCCACGCCCACTCCTTTTTGGGTCTCCCATACAAAGTTGCGGAAATTAAAAAAAATGTTACCGGTTATAACTTGCAAACCATTTAGCCTAGGACAACGAGACTTAGGGTATGGATTAGTATTGTACGAGCAACTAGGCTCACAGAAAATGGGCGCACCACGCCCAGTGTTTATCGTAGCCCCCATACAAATTTTAAATTGAAACAGCTGTAACTTAGGCAATCTTATGTCTACAATAACCATAATTGACACTTAAATTAATATCGTAGTCGGAAATAATCTGGCGAAAAATCAGCGTACCACGCCCACTTCTTATTGGGGCTCCCATACAAAGTTGAGGAAATTAAACAAAAATGTTAACCACCATAACTTAGAAACTATTCAACGTAGGACACCACACAAGGTGTGGATTAACATTGAAAAATTAATTGGATTTACTAGAAAGTGGTAAGCCACGCCCACTTTTTATATAGCTCCCATACTAAGCCTCGGAATTATCTTAAAATCCTTTTACTTCGTCAAAGTCAACCATATTTCGGGTGTAAATTAGTAGTATATGCAAAAATTGTTTCTCGAAAAGTGGAAATAAAAGAAAAGTTGGATATTCGAGTAAACTTTTTATATATAAATCTACATATGCAGGGTATAGTTTGGTCGGCCCCAGCCGACTGTAAGGAGATTTTACATACTTATATTGGTACATATAGTGGTTACTCTAGAGCAAGTAGTCAGACATATGTTTAAGACAACGTTTAAGCTGCTCAAACATATACACACAACCACAATTAACATTAATATAATTCCCATATATATGTACAATAGTAAATGTATGAAGAATAATCACATATACACGGCGTATGAGTAACATACAATTACTAAGAGTTCTCTCGTGCCGACATCTTGAGCGACATGAAATAAATGAAGGATGATACATAATTGTAAAGAAAATATGCAAAAATGCAATCGAATACATTTGGAATAAATGACAGACAAAATGATAGAATAAATATGGGATACAAAAGAAATGACAGAAGAGACGAAATGAAATGAGACTGTTCACATGAGACTTTCTATACACATGCACGTACGTATGCATGTATGACATATAGACATATGGATGTGCACAAAAGTAAAGTTAAATTTTGGTAGCTATATTTGTTGTGTTATACTTAAAATTAAGTAGCAATTCAAGAAAAGCTACAACTACAATATAACAAACAATAACTACAGCTATAATATTAATAGTAACAATAGTATCAGTAAAGAGATGCAATGGTGAATGAAACTGATGAAATGAATTGAAATTGAAAAAGTGAAGAAATTTCTTGGTTTTTACGAGAAACAAACTTTGTATTAGAAGTAGATTCGTATGTTCATGTAGTACATATGATATTTGTATATGTGTGTGTGCATGTGATTTTAAAATGCTACAAACCTTTCAACAAACGAAATGGTAATAAAAGTAAAGGATATAAAAAAAAAAAATCGAAACATGATGAATCAATGTTATTGCAAGTAAGTAAAATGTTATTGAATGTGATCCGTGAGATTGTGCTTCGTTCATATTGTTTTCTATTTTTTGTGTGTGTATGTAACTATTCATTGAATGAAAACATTTTTTACAAATAAGATAGCTAAAAGAAACATGTATGTACCCATAAGGAAATGATACTGGTTGATTGTGGGATTTCTATTCTTTTGCTTTTTGATATATTTTTCCTGCCTTCGATGCGCCTTTTGTGAAAAAGTGAAACGCTTCATTGTATTATTGTACAATTTTCTTTTGAATTATATATGAAATCATGTCAATTGCATGAAATTTTTTCATGCTAACAATACTATTGGAGCATATAGTCATATACATGCCTTAGAAAGTTTGAATATCTCTCTTGGTTTAAGTAACATACAGAGGTGCGTGCTATCGCCATCATTATTTAACTTAGTATTGGACTTGGTGATGAGACAAGCTTGTGTGACGAACAGATGTATATCTTTGGGTTTAAACGGTCGTCTTAAAGACTTGGATTATGCGGAGGACATCTTTTTGTTGTCCCATAAATACTCGTCCCATAAATACTCCTCAAAACTTCAAGCTGTAAGCGATTTCGCCGTACAAACAGGGCTTAAAATCAACATCGCAAAGACAAAAATCATGTGCATCAACACAACTAAAATGCAAGTCTTGCAGATCACCGGTACGCTCCTCGAAGAAGTCGAAGTGTTTTGCTACCTAGGCCGATCCATTTCCAGTAAATGGAAATGGATCGGCCATAATTTGCGGAAACCACATGACGATATTACCAGATCAGCGCTGGACTGGAACCCTGTAGGAAGTCGATGACACGGGAGACCAGCCAACACATGGAAGCGGGGAGTCGAAGCAGAAGCGCAGAAAAGCGGTCATTCTTGGAGAGAAATTTAATTCCTAGCATTAAATAAATCAGATTATAATTTGTTTGTTGAGGCCCTATGTTCCACCTAACCACTATTGGAAAATATACATATATAAGTAAATAGTATATGGGTCAGATGGTCAACGCTCTAACGACTGAGCTACGTCAGAGACCTTTATACTTACTTACTTACTTATGTGGCCATAACAACCGAATATCGATTTAGGCCGAAAATAACATGCTTCGCCAGCCATCTCTGTTCTTCGCTAGCTGGCGCCAGTTAGAAATTCCAAGCGCCATCAGGTTCTCCAGTACTTGGTCTTTCCACCGAAGGTTAGGTCTTCCTCTTCTGCGTCGTCCTCCAGCGGATTCCGAATATAACACCTTCTTAGCTGGAGCGTGTTCTTCCATTCGCTCGTCATGACCTAGCCAGCGCAGCCGCTGGATTTTGATGCGCTTTACTATGTCAATATCGGCATACAGCTCGTACAGCTCATGGTTGTACCTTATTCGGTACTCGCCACCAACGCAAATAGGTCCAAAGATCTTGCGTAGGACTTTTCTCTCGAAAACTCCAAGTATTCGCTCATCCGAGGTGGAAATTGTCCAGGCTTCAGCGCCATATGTTAGGACAGGCATGATGAGAGACTTGTAGAGTGTAGTTTTCGTTCTTCGAGAGAGGGCTCGACTTCTCAATTGCTTACTCAGACCTTTATATACAATTAAAATGTCATCGCACCACTGTTAATAACACAAAAGCTTCGAAAAGCCTACCATTGTGCTAAGAAAACACAGCTACTTCAATGGAAAAAATATATTTTTTAAATGTCAACAAATGTAAATAAATTCATGGCTGTAATTATGTAAATTCAAAAAAAAAAAAACTTAAAATATTTGAATTCGGCAATATCTAAGCTTAGATGTTATACATATATTTTATTATTATTATACAGGCTGTTCAAAGCAGTGCGACCTAAATGATCTTTTGTCCGCCTATTGCCCAACTAAAAGAATTCTAGACTATTTATAAATCTGATAATTGCTGTGAGCTTGATTTTACCTATGTGGTTTGGAGTCAAGATTCCGTTACCTAGGTAACCAAGTCTACGTCTTGCCACCGCTGGGCAATTACATAGAATATCTTCTGATGTTTCTTGTCTCCCCATGACAGAGTCGACAGGTATCGTTTTCTATCACACCTATTTTCTTCATATGGTAGTTGAGTCTGCAGTGCCCAGTGAGCAACTCTGTGTAGAGTTTTATGTCATTTCTGCTGAGGTTAAGAACAGCATCCACCTTAACATGTGTGTGATCAATAAGTTCTTTCGATTGCCGCATGCGCGCATGGGCTCTCTAGTAGTAGAGTAGATCCCGTTTCTCCCTCTCACATATCAGGTTGTTTATGAAACTGTTTGTAATCCCGCAGAAAGGCTCTGGTTAAATGAAAGGAGTTCTTGCGCCTTTCTTTGCAAAGGAGTCGGTAATTGCATTTCCCTCGTGTCCCTGATATCCCGGCACCCACATTAGGGTGACAGGATATGAGGTCAATGCTGCTAGGGCATTGAGAAGCTAAAAATATTCGCAGACCAGCCTTGATTGAAACGAGAATTTTGCCAGGGACTTTAGAGCCACCTGAAAAGGAATTGTTATCATCCGAATACTCCAATATTCAAATACATTCATTTGTTTACATACATAAACTATGTGCACCATTTTTATATGCACAAAATATATACACATAGGTATGCAAGAATAATTATTGTGTGAACTAGAGCCTTACCGAATTACATTTATTTTCAATAATATGCATTTTTAAAGAATATCATCCTTATCATTTTATATTTAATATATTTTTTTTTTTTAAATTTCACTTCCTTCCACAAGAGAATCCCTTTGTGCTATGTGATGATATAATTGAAATGATCTATTTGATGGCAGTCATAATGTACATCGTTAAGCACTCTTATTATCTCTTCTTTATAGGCATATATGATGATGATAACCTCTTTCATTAAAAAAACACATTATTTTGATATTAATAAATTAATGACTGCCAATCTACTTATACTCTATCAATATAAATATACCTATCACAATAATTATTTCAACTATGACATGATACAGGAAATACAAACAAAAAAAAAATATCAAATGTATATCAGTGTGTGTGTATACAAGTATACAATACATATTAAAGCAAAACAGTCAGGTAATTAATTTTGTTCACTAAGACACCTAAGTAAATACATATGACAACAATCATCAGAAGCCATCAGTAGCACGTACTCATCTCCAGTAGCATAATAAGTAATAAAGTTTAGTCGTCAGCGTAGATCATCAATGTTGTGTATAAGAACATATAGCATTTGACATTTAATTTCTGATAAACACGCTCTTCATTAAGTCAACACATCAATATGCATGTAGAATTTTTTATATACTGTGTACATGGTGTATGAGTACGAGTATTGTTCTACTTCGACGAGTATTCTCTATAGTGAATTCATATGCGTGCGTATATGTGATTTTTGTATTAAGTTAAACCATACAAATAAAATGAATGAATGAACGTATGTATGTATGTAGGTGTATGAATGAATATACAGATGAATGAAACAACGAAGTAATCACAATACCGCAAGCACACGTAGTTACAGATGAACACATTCACACACTTGTACCCACACACACACACACACACACACACACACCATCTTATGAATATGTATATACAAGGATAATAAACCATATGTACGATATGCTGTATGAAAATAGCAAAAACAACAACAACAATGGGGGTAAAAACAAACAAAAATAAAAACAAATCCCTTAAAAATATTCAAAGAAAATTATTGCCTCTAGGGTGTCTTCCAGTTGCTGTTTTGTTGTGCTATTGCCGATTGCTGTCGTCGTCGTTGTCGTAGTCATCGTTGCTATTGCTATTACTGCCTTGCATACTAATTAGTTGACTGTGGTTTTGTATTTGTTTGTTTTTTCTTTTCTTATACATACTACCACTACTCGTTTTTTATTGTTGTTGACTGTTGTTTTTGTTTTTTTTTTTCTGTTTTGCAATGCCATTATCTTAACGTTTAGGAATATTATGAAGAGAGTTAGAGTAAGAGAGAGAGAGAGAGATAGAGAGAGATAGAGAGGCATAAAGTCATCATTGAGGATAGAGAGAGAATGTGGCATTTTGCCGCAATACACCCAAGCAATTATTGCAACTTGTTTGTTGATTTCCTTGTACTTAGTTGTTGTTTCTTCGCCCTTCATTACATATTTTTGCACAATTTCCTGCGCCAGCTAATTAAAATAACGCAAAAACATGCCGTCGTTCTTATACTCGCCTGAATATGTGTATTTATGAGCACTGGGCAAATAAACAGCAACATCTTTAACAGCAGCACCAGTACCATCATTGTTAGTAGAAAGTTAAAGTAAAGTCCGGGGTATATATGTAAGTATACACATTCACAGGTATTTACTTGTAAGCATATTCAATGTACTCAAGTGTATATAAAAAACTCATTAGTGTTTTTAATTTCAAACTCAAGTTGTAAATAATCGTAAGCGCACATACACAGACCCAACATTTCCATATTGCCTACAGTAGCTTATGGCTATATTGTGGTATTTTTGTAAAATGACTATGATGATCTTGAGAAGATGTGTATCGATGATGCATGCAAATGTAGCGAACAGTAGAGAAAAAAAAAATAAATATAATGATGACTTCTATTAAATGACTTAAAAATTGTTAACATATTTTCTAGAGTAGAAGTTAACAAAAGTGTGTGTAGGTAGCATAAAAAAACATAGTCAGATAGACATGCTGACAAGTAAGCAAGCATATTAATGGAATTATGATAAAGGAAATGTGACCTCAATTATAGTTCATTTAATATATACCTAATATTAGCAAGCAAATTGAAGGAATTTTCAAATTTAGAGTATTATAAGTACTTGTCAAAATAATAAAATACGTGGAATCAATTTCAACAAGACCCCGCCAAAAACAATAGAGTGCTTGGCTAAAGAAGAATTGAAATAAATAGCTCCATACAAAATGAGTTGTTGGTACTATAAGCCTCAGAGCACAAATTTCCTTTTCCCATCTTTCTGCATCTTTCGATCTATTTTCTTTTTTTTATAGAAAATTTCACTGTAAGAAGAATTGTCATTATTTTTGCATTAACTTGAAGGTTTTATTTAGCATAGTTAGAATGATCCGATTTAGGTCAAATATGCACCGTTTTGTTCGATAACTTGTTGCCTCGTCCCTATTGGCAAAAAACTGGGACAGTCGATTTTCACAAGCTTCTCTTGAGGCGAATTTTTCACCAGCAAAATCATCCTTCATAGACAGGAACAGGTAGTAATGACTTTGCGCCAGGTCCGAACTATAAGGTGGATGCATAAGAACATCCCAACCAAGCTCCCGGAGCCTCTGGCGAGTCACTATCGATGTGTGTGGCCTGGCGTTGTCTTGATGGAACACAATTCCTCCCACAGCTGGCTACTTCTGGGCGATTGCTTCCTTCAGACGGTCCAATTGTTGACAGTATAGGACCGAGTTAAGAGTTTGGCCGTAGGGGAGCAGCTCATAGTAGATGATTCTCTGCCAATCCCATCAAACACATAGCAAAACCTTCCTGACCGTCAATACTTGCTTGGCCACCGGTTGCGCCGACTCACCGCTATTCGACCACGACCGTTTTCGCTTGACGTTGTCATAAGTGACCCACTTTTTTTGACTGGTAACCATCCGCTTCAGAAATGGATCGATTTTGTTGCGTTTCAGCAGTGATTCGCAGATGGAAATTCGTTCCATGAGGTTTTTTCTTGCGTTAACTCGTGTGGCACCAATTCATCGAGTTTCTTTTTGTATTCAGCCTTATTTAAATGGTTCCAAACGGTTTTTTTGTGCATCAAAATTACCGGAACGGAATCGACGAAACCAAAATTGCACGTGATGGGCTGTTACAGTATCAGAACCAGGCTCAGGCTTGCGTTTTCGCCTTTATCGAAGAAAAACTGTAAAATATGGAGTATTTTCTCTTTACTGGTGTCCATTTTTTGGTGTTCAAAATTGACCAGTTGCTAGCCCTGAGCCTTAATCCTAGAAATTATTCCGACAGTAAAAATTTGCCAAAAGTGCATCTTAAAAGAGCTCTGTTACAAAACTAAGTTAAAGTGATGTCACAAGGGTTTTGCTATTTGTAACGTGCTAATATAAGTAGGTTCCTTCCAATGATGTCCAAATTTAACACGCACAAGAGTTTTGGAAGGGAAGCTCTGTGGTATTACAATGGTCCTTTTTGGCCTGTGTGTCCTCTCAGAGAGAGGGGTGCCAAATAAGCTAAACTAATGTATAAAATATAAACAAAATTGAGAACAATTTGCTTGAAATCTCCACAACGAGCTTCAAGGTTCATTCCAAAGTCTTGCTTTTCCCACAAGTACTTTCAGTATAGCCAGTATAGCCGTTGGTACCAAATAAATATATATGAAAATATTGTATGTACAACTTGAATACACTTCGCTGCTCTATCGTCTTTGTTTTTTTTTAACAACTCTAATGTATAATGCACATACATATTTCGTGTATGCTACCAAGCGTGCTATTAAATTATATAGTCTTCTTTGTCATAGCTGTTTATGTTCTTGTTACTCAACTGAACTCTGAAAAAGTTTCTTACACTGCTTAATAAAATAGCGACAACAAAAAAACACAAAAAACAAAAATTTAAGCGTGCTGAAAAATTAAATCTTTTTAAAAAAAACTTTTCGATTCTCTAAAAGAAAATTACGAAAACTGAAACTCTTTTCAACTTTCTATCTCTCTCCCTTTTTCTCTGTAGCTCTTCCCATATCGCTTCACTCTCACGCTCTCAATTAGACAATAATTTCAGCTGTTTGTGGGCAAAACATGCAACATGAAACACAATT